>JAOUQW010030386.1:0-22008 GCA_028565825.1 Olivaichthys viedmensis | reverse complement strand
GCAAGCGGGGACTCCGGCAGGTCTAGCTATGACAGCATAACTAAAAGGGAGAGCCAGAAGGTAACATAGGCATGAGAACCACTCTTCACCCAGATAGAACCTTATAGTACCAAGCTCACGGAATGGAGAAAAACTACAGACGAGCTGCAGTCAGTAATTGTATACCTACAACGTGACCCATATGGTAGATGTACCTGATAAATTGGCAACTCCGTGTACATTGCATGGCGTAGTCATGGAACATTTTCAATTTAAACACCCCCTAACCAACTTTTAACTGTTTGCATAGATGTTGAACAGCTGTTGGACTGAAACAATCAAACCAATCTGGCAAGCCCAGACCTAAATGAGCGGTTTCGCATTCAAAGCGCTCGTGCGGAGTGGTTTTATAATGAACATGTGCCAAAGCGCCTGACGCCTAAAACAGAGCACATTGGATTTTTATTTATTTTTTCCCCCGTCGTTTTTTGTTAGTTAAAACGGCTAAAATTCTTGAGGCAAGCTCTAAAGTCTATCAGCCTTTCCCATTTTTATTAACATTAGGTTATGTTTAGTTTTATCCAGACATTTTGAAAAGCCCCATATAGAAAAGGTCATCAAGGTGTCACTAGCCAAATCTGTATCCAGTCTGATTCGCATGTGCGCCAGAGGGTATCGAGGTGATTTTAATGTAGTTCTATGAAATGCTGCAATATATTCAATATAATAAGCATTCAAAAAAGAATGTATGTCAATAAAAAAAGTCCTTAAAAGTGGGTGAAATATAGATGTATTTCTACAATAGCTTAGACACCCAGACAATGGGAAAATTGTCAAAACCATTCAGACTTTACACCAGAAAATTATACATGCAGGTTGCTGCTTTGCAAGCTCATTAGTCTTATTTCTCAGTAGCTAGACCCGCTTGCTTAGTGATGCAGAGAAACATTTTTGGGGGTAAAATGTGTGTAAATTAGAACGTTTGAGTCACGACTATATGCTAATAACTCAGTGAAGACCCGGTAGAGCGTACACCTTTATTAGATTAATATTTACACCATCCAAAGAAAAAATTGAGTCCTGCAGCCATTCCAATGATTTTATTCAAATAACTGAAGCAGCCTTCAGGTGGTTGAACAAGCTCAGCTTCAATAAACCCAAGCCGAACAACACTTCAAATACGTTTCAAAAGGTGCGAGAGCTCCACAGTAGCCCAGACAGATCAGAGGAGTGACATGCTTCAGCTCCTCCTCTCCCCGCTGTACCATGGGAAACCTGACCAAAGTGCTCCTAACCACATTGAACTCTCTTCTGTCTCTTTCGCTCTCTCTGCCCCCTCTGGCTCTGATCTTCAGTACAAGTCCGGTGTTGGTTAACACAGTTGTAGATTTTTCTCCACAAGTGCAGGTCTGAGCAGGCTGTTTATAGCAAAGTTCATTTCCAGTAGCGAATCTTAAAGAAAGGTGTAAGATTTTTTTACCATATTCGGTATCACGATACCAAAGCCCTTAATGAATAAATCATAAATATTCCCAAAATAACACACCCTAAAAACATCTCACCATAGCCAGGGTGAAGTGCCCATTTTTCTACCAGATTTTTAGTCAAAATAAGATTTAAATTAAGCTAAATAAAATAATAAAACAACCAGAACACTGTTCTGCAGTTTGTTCATCAGGGAACGTCTTAAATGAATGGGCTAGGTGGGGAAAATAAACGAATGTAAACGCACTGTGCATGAGTGGTGTTAACAGCCACTAATGAGACAATGAAAGGAACCTAAGGCTGGTACACATGCACACACCAGAGCCTTTTGACGGGGACGTGTTTCTCATGTTAGAGACGAGATCAGATATGAAGAGGCTGTGATTAGGATAATTGTATGTGCGCGCGTGCTTGTGTGTGATGTCCATTTTTGGGTGGAATTGCATTTCTGTTCGTGGGCTCCTCAGTCCAGTCAGCATGTGATGAAGGATCTGGGTGTAGGTGCTGTTCATTCTTTGATCTACAATAACAGACAGAGAAATGCTTATTGAGACTCTCAAATATAAACACACCTGCATAGTGTAATACTGTATTCTGTACATTAACTTATCAGTGTCATCACTGTATTCATGATATGACAATAATGGTATCGCAATTAATTACATCACAACATGCTTCTCTGAGAGTATCATGGCCATCACTGGTACTTAGAAGTGCATAAATAATAAGACTGAAACTTGTCCCGAAGTGTTTTATTCTGCTTATACCACAGCAGTTTGTCAACGATTAAATTTTTATTTATTAAAGAAAGACACATTGTACTTTTTATCCATTTATAGTTTACATTTACATATGTATGTATATGTATAAATGTATATGTTCATGTATAAATGTTTATATACATTTAATGTTGTGGATCGTCTGCAAAACAAGTTAGTTCCTGTTCTCACTTACGTTATAACGGCTATAAACAGTCGTTCCCTCACCAGCCTCTCTCTTTTTCTCTCTCCAAGTTAATAAGACAGAACATCGGAGTCTCCTTCCATAAAAGTTAAATAAACCTTTTTCTTACAGAAAGCTTCACCACAGCCATGATTATACATTTTTCTTAAATAACACTTTTTTCCGTTAATTATGTGAGAGACCGCCATACAAGTCCCTGTGAACTAGTTGGTACTATAGAAATGATAAGGTATTAGAACAAGCGCATTAATATAAACCTGTGATTTATGATTAATCAATACCTTCTGACCAATCAGAATCGAGAATTCAACCACGCAGAGGTGCAACAAGATTTACAGCACAGAACCTAGATACTGATGCCCTGCGTAAGAAATAGCACCCACCATTGGTTCATTATTCCTTGTTATACATATTGTGATACATATAGTTTATGTGAAAATGTAATGTAATCTTATCTTTTTGCCACATAGCCAAGCCCTAATTCACATCTCTTTATATTTACTTACCGACAACACATCATTCATTACCTAACATTATATCAGATGCCTTGTTTGGAAATCCCAGTGTGTGTGTGCGTGTGTTACCTCTGTGACGACCCCAGCAGCGATGGTGGAACCAACATAACGCAGCATGAAGCGCCCGAGTTCTTTAAAGTCCTTATAGAGCTCCAGAGCCACAGGTCTCAGAGTCTGAATCTCCACCACAGCGTTCTGGCCTTTACTCAAACACCTACACACAAACACACGACGTTCAGACAACAGGCACTTAAAGTCACATTACCTTACTCACATTCAGTAAATATGATTATTATAATATATTATATATATATAAAGAATCAATAATGTCTTTTCAAATGCTCTATAGAAAAACTGCATTAATGAACGTGACAGTAAAAGCCAAACACTGTAGAGCACTAGGGGGCACTAATTTAATTAATTACCTAAATATTTAGCTCAATAAAATCATCACAGCGTCTGTGACAAAATGTTCATATCACTCAGGCCCTAATTAAGAACTGCTTTATAATCACATTTGGGCATCATGAGTAGATTCCCACTCCTAACACACTCACTTTGGTTTCTTTTTCAGAACCTCTCCACTGCTTTTGTGTAATATACTGACTAGTTTCCTGATGGTGGCAGGTTCACTCACTGTCTGGTAGTGTAACAGCACCTGAGAATCACAAAACATATGCAGATAGACAGCTCATACAAATATAAAAAGCCACAAATAATATAAAAATATCTTAAGAGAGAGCATTTGCTAAGTACTCGCACTGTGACTGTGTGAACTCACAGGAAAGCCTTGTGTTATTGGCACTTCAATGTTAAACAGCAGGATCCTGGCCCGGAAACGAGAGCAGGCCCTAATGGGCTCCTTAGGGTCACAGAACACACAACCAACACTAGAGAGAGAGAAAGAACATGTCAGGGAATGGCAATGTGTGAAAGACAGTGAGTGAAAGAGTGATCATGTTTAAAATTTGATGGGAAAAAAAAAAAAAGTAAAATAATTATTAATAAATAATAATAATTTTAAAAAACCGCGATCAGATGCATGCAAGTAATCTAAATAATGGGTCAATATGAGTCGGTTAATAATAATCTTTCTTTTTTTTTCAAAATGCATGACATATGCACCTCTACAGTCACTTTACGACCCGCCAATAAACCCACCGAAAAAGGTCCTAAATTATAATTCTTCCTGCTTTTCTTTCACATGGAGTTGCTATACTGGAAAATAGTAATCTGCGAGTTTTTATAGTTGTCAATTATGCCATAATGCTGTCTTTCTTTCAAGTGTTAAGGCTGTGGTGTTTACTGGTTCTAAAGCAGCTCCTCTCTATTCGGTTACATTTGCTCCTCTCTATTCGGTTACAGTTACAGATTTGGGAGTATGAAAACACCACAAGAACAATTTGACACCTGGGGCCTTAAAAAGAAATCCCAAATCTGGTCAGAATTCCAACTATCAGAAGGAGTTGTATTGTTGACTTTAAATACATTTAGGTAAACTGGCTATGCTGGATGATAGGATTTACAGAATTTAATTCATATATGCAATGTCAGCTGAGGAGAAACTATGCTAAATATGCAATCTCTGTGGCTTAACAGGCTGACTTTACACTTTTCCAGTACATTTTTCCTATTTTCTCATTTCCCAGGTGTTTTCCATCACTGCAAAACTAGTCTACATATTTTTAGGACGCTGGGAACCCCGAGTAAAGTTCTGCTGTATCGATCCTCACTCACTGTGACCTAATATACTCACTTAATCTTTATAATGTCCATCCCTGTGACAGTCAGACTGACGTGGTCACCCGCAGCCGCCCAATCTAACGGCTCATCATGAAGAGTGATACCTGCACAGAGAACCAATAGGCAAAATGCATTAATTTGCCACGGTCTAATCGCAGAAACACCACAAGAGGGCAACATTACATTGCTATAATATGACCCTGGTTGGCTCTTTCAACATACATGATTTTAAACCAGGGGAATCACACTACAGTCCCAGAGGCCCACAGCAGGTGTCTTTCCTGATGCAAAACATTCAAGTTTAACACACTTGCTCTAGTGTGTTAACACACTTCGAGTTTAACACACTTTGCTCTGACCCCAGCTTACCAACATGCTGGGATATGCGAAGAATCAAATTTCACTGTATATGTATATGTGACAATAAAGAAGCTTTTTTTTTTCTAAGGACAAGGTGCGTTTAGTCACATGCCTGGACATCCTAGACTATTCAGATAACTCTGAACAACACGAGGAGTGTCTCCAGAATATTCTGCACATGCTGGAAAAAGCAGGGCTGAAGATTTAACCAAGCACCTTCTGTGTCAACGATGGCTTAACTACCTTGGATACTGTATCAATGAACATGGAATGAGACCAAGGTCCATAATGTGGTTTAGCTAGACTCCCCATGCAAAGTACTGTGTAATATGATGGAGACTTGGTGTACAGCATATGAGAGTGTCCTTAAGAAGGTAAACAGCTGATCACTGAGTTTATGTGAGAAAGACCAATATTGTTAGTGCAGTGTCCAGTATTTATATCCTAGTTTGGATACTATTGCAGAATCATGATAGATAGTTAAAACCAGTAGCCCATTGTTCCAGACCAAAAAAGTAAAAAAACAAAAAAAACAAAAACAAAAACAAAACACTATACATGGATAGAGATGGAGTCTTGCAGTTTTTTGGGCATGTGAAAATTTGATGACGTACCTTCACTCTGATTATAAGACCCTCATTCCTTTAATTAACAGTAAAAACCAAGATTCTATACCAATGAGCTTGTTGTTAAGTATGATGCACTATAACCCTACTGCCTACCACATTCCTGGCAAGCAGCTTGCTATTACTGATACTCTGTCAAAACACCCTCAGACACGAACAACACAGGGAATGAGTGAGCTGGAGGCCTATGAAGAAACTGTGCTCACGCCCACCAAGCTCGAGGTAATCAAGCAGCAGACACTACAGCCACTTTGTGAGGGAAAGATTACCTAAATATTTCGCAAATGTGTCCATATTTCAATGGCTAAATTGTTTTGTATTTTGTCCGCAGTTCTCCATTAAGTCCCCCCCCCTCCACACACACACGCACGCACAAACACACACACACAAATGTGGCGTAAACTTTGGCTTCTAGCTTGCTGGGCTTAGTCCAAATATCCTCTGCAGATATCATGTGTCAGAGAATGATGTAAGAAGGTTGTACCTTTTTACACTTAAAAAAGAAATAAAAAACATTTCCTCAAGGTACATAAAATGTTTCTGTACTGATGTACGGAAAACAACATTGTTGATGTAAATGAAGCACAGCAACCAGTGGTAGTAATTTTCATCTCTCTGAATGGTCACATTCAACACCTTATAGATTTAATTAACCTAACATAAGTCCTGAGTTGTGTCCGTTATCAGTGAGTAAAACTCTGCTTCTTCTATTTCAGACGCAATCTGATTCTGTACTTTGTTACAAAGCAATTAATTCATTCTGAACTGAAGGGCTCAAATAATTCAAATTGCTCTTTTTTTATCAAGCAGCTCTCATAAAACAGGATCACACAGTGCCAAAGTCAATTACTGAAGTTACTAGTGTTTAATCCACTGCTAAAGCTACGTTGCATGAGTCAATGTCAGAGTAAGTCAATGTCAGAGTGATGTTCTCGTTAGCATTGTGGCCAAAACTTAATCTGGCTTTTAGAGTTCAGTTGTGCATCCACAGTTAGGTCGTTCTTACACGTATCACACATGGTGATAAATGTGCATGGGATAATTTGTGTTTCTTTATTTCCTCAGAAAGTCCTTGCCAGTTATTAATTCCCACTGTCCATGAGGGATGGTGGGATGGACACCTCCTATCTGAAAAATCCATCATGTCTTGCAGTAAACATGGTCCATATAAAGGAGTCTTTTCAAAGAAAAAATTACTGCCATTATTGTCCCTGGGAATAGGTCCCTCGGCTTTAAGCGAACCTTGCGCAAGTATGGTCTTCTTTACACTAAGATCAGTTAAATTGTGGATGGTGATTGGATAACACAGGTTAGCGTTTTTTTTAGGGTCACAGACTAAACTAATCGTTTCAGTAGGCGTACTTTTATTATGTAAATAATGTGAGATTTAATTTTTTGTGTTAACAATTTGAGTTTATATCACTCTCGTAATGACATTCCTTTACTATTAGTTTAACTGTAGTTACTGAATAATTTATAGGAGTTATTGAATAATATGCTTTAAGATATATTAACTGAATAATAAGCTAGGAGTTTAAGGGGTTAAATAAATTATATAACTGATGTTTTAATAACTGTGATCCACACAAAAGAAGAGTACATATATTAATTACACACACAGAAAAACACATACAAACTAAAAGTCCTTGAGAACTGTGTATAGTGGATATATTTTTATACCTCTAAATGCTGTCATCCGAATTGATACATACACATATTTTTATTATTATAAATTTACAGCGTTCTGATGATGCGAAATAAATGCATCCAGCTTAGCTTGTCTGTTTTTAACTATTGCACATGCTGTGTGTGTGTGTGTTGTTAAAGACACCCACAGTATATTCAATAGATTAAAGAGCTTTACAGTGGACTGAAAATAACTCTGACGTCCATTCTTCTACAGGCACCACAAAGTTTAAATATAGTAGATCTCTCTACTGAAAAGAATCATTTCTACTCAGCTCTATAGTGTGAATGTATGGTTATGTAGTTTGTTTATGCCTCTGCTTTTAGAAATATATTGTCATTTATTGGTATTGGCTTGAGTACCTCAAAAAAGAGCATGACATCGAATTGCAAACTTCTTCCTCTCTCAGTTAGTTCATCTGTAATATGAGAGCTCTTGCCATTGTGCAGTGTGTTACCAGACGTTCATCTGGGCCTGTCACTCTGTCCTTATACTGTGGGTATGTGTCTGTGTACACTAAATGTGTGTTCTGTGAAGAGTTTTTAGTTCGATTTAATTATAGTTGAATGCCCTAAACATGCTATATTAAGTATTTATCATGCTAATTTTGTATCATTTTGCAACATTTAGTAGATCTTATTCTTAATGTCATCCAAACAGGCAAACACATGTAATACACATAAAAGGGAGGCTGTGAGGGAAATGTGAATCCAATTAAATAGAGGAGCAAAGGCATGCAATTAACATGCACAGACAAATAAGAGAAGAAATTGGTAATTACACTTTGTAATTATGACGAGGATACAAGTCAAAACATAAAAAGATGAAACTTAAAATATGTGATATATTCCAGCACACTAGGTCTAAGCTTGAATGCATCTAATATACTCTAATAAGTCGCTGTTATCATTGTATTATTATTATTATTATTATTATTGTGGCTTATTGTGTCTCTGTGTGGAATATTATGGATTGTACTACACTAAGAGCGTAAATATAGCATAGTAAATATTACGTCTTAGGAATTTTGATAAATCTTGAAAGTATTTTTCTTATTCTCTCATGGGCACATGCACACGGACACACACACACACACACACACACACACACACACAATATGACAGTGACATGTGGTGCAATCTGTGTTACTATCTACAGTTCTATTATTAGTGCCTCTGTAAATAGTGAGAGCTCCATCTGTGTGTGTGTGTGTGTGTGTGTGTGTGTCTCGGGGTCGTGCCTTTGTTTCGGGACCCGGACCAGGAGAAGGGAGCAAATTAGGAAGTGCTCACATATCCAGTCTTTGACCTGACTGCCTTCTTTCTCTCTCACTCTCACAAACACGCACACATGCGAATGCACTACTTTATTCGTCTTAGTCAGGAAAGAGACAGAAACATACCCTGGGAGCAGAGAATTTCTCACACATACATACACTAATACACACCAGACTTGCCAACACCATGGTGAAGTGTCTGATCAGGATCAAGACGAAGGTTAATGTTCACCTCCGGATGATTAATCACTGTTACCGGGACGTGAAGGTGCGGGTGCTGACGTTGGGGCCCAGACTTCTGGGCAACGTTTTGGGTGCTCTGCCTATTATACCCTCTCTCCCTGAATCCAGCAGCTCTTCCGGAATCAGCATCTCTCCATATGGACGAACCTCTGGAGCTGCAGGTAATACTCAGGCTCACCATAAAGCATCAAGCCTACAGTGGAATTTATTAGAAGTTATCAACCTTTGTGCAAAGATAATTTGTGAGACTTTTTCAATCTTGGAAAATATAATTGGGTTTATGCTGCACAGCAGTAAGCTTTCTCTCAAAAAGTTATAAGGATATTGCTGTGCACCACAGACCTAATAACAAAGATTCAGCACCCTCTTTGGACTTTGCTTTTTGTGTTGTGCTCAATTTTAGATGGCCAGAGTGAAGGGCAGCAGTGCATATCTGGGTTTTGTCACTGTATTGGCATCAGTAATGCTTTGCTTAGTAATACAAGTAACTTGACGGGAAGGACACTGCTGTGCAGCATGAACCTAATATTATTCTTTGAGATTGTGGAAGATGATTTTACAAACCTTCCAAAATGTTGAAACAAGTTTTTAGTCTAAAGAAAAGCTCAAAATTATTCTTTCTTCCTCTTCCACTTCAGTTTATTGAACAATTTACTAATTCATGCATTCTATATACTAATGATAAAGGACAGCACTGTATATCTGAATTGTCACTGTACTGTTATCGTCTGAGTAAAGCTATTACTATTACTATTGATAATAATAATATTATTGGACATAGATCTGAAAATATTATATGAGATTGTGGAAGTCCTATTTTTAGTCGACCTTTATAACATATAAAAAATTCCACTGGAAAGGATGTATAATTATGTATATTAAAAAAGTCATTGTTGTGGAATATGAAAAAAAACTATAAAACAATAATATTTGAAAAGTTCATCGATGGATAAAGGTGGTAGCAATATACTTAGCATTTTGTATCCCAACACTTCCTACAAAGGAGCAATGATGCAATTCAATGACCATTCAGAGCAATCATTGGACTTCCACGAGATGGCTGGATCTACTAGAATGTTCAACCGTTGTTCAACAAACACTGTTGGTTGAGTTTTTAGCTTTTTCCAAACATAACAGTTTCTGCATTTTTGGAAACATGGTGAAAGATGACTTATCAAACTATATTAATTTTGTTCTATTGCTCAGGGGTCCATGTTTTGTGCTCAGTACATTAATTTATGTTTTTTTGTTCATTGGCAGTTGGATTCAAGCTGTTTTTAAAAAGTACTCCTTCTGTAAAAACAATTTGCATAAAAGAACTTTATAAAGCTCACAATGTATAATTTTATTGAGACTAGGTTATCGAGGTGCTGATTCAGTTTTGTGGTCATTATGGAGGCCATAGTTTTATGGTGTATAGATAAGTCTCCATCTATCCCTGGATAATACGAGAACTGGATTAGCAGGGTAATATTTTGTTAAATGTCCATTATTTCAACAAAACTTCTAAGGCAATTAGTGGTCTGCTCTATGAAAAGACAATATTGTTTGAGATGAAGTTTATTTGGCCGTCTTTATTTAAAATATCTCTGATTCTTACCTGTTGAACTTATGACTCACTTGTAAATTTTAGTAAATGTATAACTTTACTGCTTACTACTACTTCTACGATTGAGCCACTATAGGAGACATTCCCTACATCATCTGCCCCTCTATAGTTGGGATCAGTACAAGTGGAAATGCCACAGAGGACTGAAACAGTTCTGTAAAGTTTTCTGTGGCATCCCATTTCTCCTCATATACCTGTAGTAAATCCACTACAATGTGGTTGTAGATATGGTGAGGAAAACAGGAATCAAACAGCAGGGTTGCATGACAGATAGTGTGTCTGAAAACATAACAAATGCTGCTTACTCAGCATCCAGTCATGTCTAAATCAAATGTTTGCATATAATGGTACGCCTACTGAAATGACTCCATCTGGCTGATTTTTGAAGGCAGCGAACATGTATCAATCATTGTCCTACATATCCCACAATCCTATGTGTCAGCTTAGATGCAGAAGCCAGTCTGGAGAAAAAAATAGTGTGGGAAAACACTGACACAGTGGTTATTGTTACTTTATTCCAACAAGCTTAACTTGCCAAATAGCCATTGGGGCTAGCAAACCTTAGCAAATGTTAGCCTGTTTGGCAATGTTGTGACATAATGCTGTCTTCAAAGCCCGCCTCAAAACATTTGTTTACCGGTATCTTTATATCTATCGAAGTGCTGCCTTCTAAGACACTGAGTCATGAGATCACATAGGTTGTAAGGCATCTAGACAGCTGCCATCTGTCACAAGCCATCTGTTTCAGACACACCTGTATACTGTATGCTCTGTTCCATATGCTAGAATTCATGTCTTGTTAGTGTTCTAACTAGAACATCAGCCATTTAAGGGGCAGTTTGTAATGTTTAATAGTGTTTTTAAATCTATAATAATCATATAATTTCAAATATACCGTAGAAGAAGTGTGAATCGCTAAATTATTTATTTATTTTTCAATTTATTCATTGCCAATTCCCACCCACGAGCTAGTTCTCCCCTATTGAACGACAGCTACCAACCGGGGAGGGTGAGGGCTAACACCTGCTTCCTCTGAGACACATGAAGCCAACCTATCTTTTTGAACTGCTGTTCATGCAACATCACAGGGCAGCTGAATGAGGAAAATGCTAACTGCCGCCTTCTGTATACAGCTTACAGACACCCACGATTGGCCAGTGTTGTTCTGATTGACAAGGGAAAGAGAGAGTAATACCATCCTTCCCACCCAGAGAGCAGGGCCAATTATGCTCTCTTGGACTCCCGGCCACAGATGACTGTGGCATCGTTGGGATTCGAAACTTTGTTCTCCTGACGATAGGGGGAATGCTTTCCTGTTGTGCCACTTGGGAGCCCATGATTCACATTTTTATCATGCAATGGATCTCGCTAGCTTCTTTCAGTCTTCTGTTTACATTTTCCTGGCCCAGAAATGACCTTCACCCACCTGCTGGAACCAAACTGTTCAGCTCCGCCTCTTTTCCTTAAAAAGCAACCCACAAGGCGTGTGCAGTTTTAACTAAGGAGGTGGGGTTGGTTGGGGAAAAGGGAAAGTCTTGTCAATGTTTTCATTGCAATTGCAATTCATCTCAGACTTAAAATTACAAACCTTTCCTTTAAGAAATGTCCCAAACCTTAGAACAATCTATTTTAAAAGACTTTGCAATTATTGTTATTTTCAGTGCAGTGTTCATGCAGTGTTATTCTCAGTGTCTCAGGGACTGTGTGCATTTCCATAATGCACTGTGAGTATCGTCAGTTGTAACACTATAAGGATGGCTGAGATGGTTTACAAACAAAACATTCAAATAACTATGTAATAAAGTAAAGCATAAAGTTATATATGTTATTTATAACATTTGTTTAGGTGAGTTTGTCGATTTATGTAGAGTGCTATCTTGTTCAAACAAATAAATCATTTTAGGCCCTTTAATGTCCTCAAAACGTATTTTGCCAAAAATATATTATTGTGGAAGATATCAGCATTCTAAATAAAGTTATTACACTAATATCAGAAATAGACTGATGAAACCCATCATTAATTTTTTGTTTCTTTATTTTCTCAGATTCTTTACATGTCAGCAATCACTCCACGCCTGAACACTCCGTCTCTCGTAGTACTTCATTACTAGGCTCCCACTTCAATGGTGCAGGGGGGGAAAATGAGGCAACAAAATTTTCTGAAGAATCCTACAAGGCCTCCAATGATGTGTTACCCACACCAGTATTAAAAAACATACATGACCAGGAGGTGAGGGAACCCGAATCAGGACCTCCAAAAGGAAAGACTCACACTAAGCCTATAGAAAGAGCCTCTCACAAGGAAAAAATCAACCAACCCACTGGTGGCACAGAGGCATGGCAGGTTGGCCAGGTGATTGGCAAGTTTGCATGGCTTATCTTATTGACGCTTGCTCTGCTCTTGGCCCTCCTCCTCCTTCTCATCGCTTTAACAGAGTCCAAACTCGACATAGTATTTCTGAGGGACATCCGAGAGAAACCTGAGTTCCAGCAGCTCCACTATGCCTACTTTTGCCCACTGAAACGCTGGCTAGCCTGCACGCTGCGGTGTATGGGGGTCCACCTCATAAAAGAATGATGTGATATGGGCCTCTCTATTCTTTAGATCCTGATAACCATGTAGTTGTTTTTGTGTTTCATTTGATTTATCTTCCCTTTCTTTTCTCTGATTGTATTCATTAAATGCATATCAAATGCTTTATTAAATACGTTTTATTATTATTATTGTCAATAATAATAATAATAATAATAATCATTTTAGTTTCAATTAAATAAAATTTTATTTGTATGGCGCTTTCGACAATAGACATCGTCACAAAGCAGCTTTACATGAATCCCGGATGTATGTAATGAGCAAGCCAGAGGTGACAGTTGCAAGGAAAAACTCCCTGAGACGGAATAAGAAAGAAACTTTGAGAGGAACCAGACTCAAAAGGGAACCCATCCTCTTCTGGGTGACACTGGATAGTGGGATTATGATAATTTCACGATGCAGTTGTACAGAGAAAAGGCAACAGCACTAAATGTGTTAAAAGGATACAGAATATTTGGTAAAATCCTATTGTGAATAGAAGTCCTGGGATAAGCATTGGATAGCATTTCTGATTACAGCAGCAGTTCTACAGTATCCAGGTAAGATTATCCACTGAACCAGGAAGGTGAGTCTTAGGCATCAACATTTTTTGGGAAGTGCAGGTCTTTAGGATTTATATTTAAGCTTTAATTTATATAGCGCCTTTCTCAAACTCAACATTGCTTTACAGAATCTAACAATAGTAAACAGATAACAAATAAACAAATAGCAATCATCGCATACAGACATCTTATACAACAAGACATAATGGAGATAAGAGCAGTTAGAAAAAGGTACATTGAGATGTCAGAAAACAGAAAGAGATGGTGTATAGAAAAGGAGGAACTGCTTAGTTACCGATGAGAGACTGACAGCACTGAAAAAAAAAGAGCTGTGATTTGAAGGAGAAGATGAGATTTCACGGAGGCTCTGTGGAAGTGAATTCCAAAGCTTTGGTGCTACAACACTGAAAGACCTGCCACCTATGGAAGAAAGTCTAAATCTGGGGATTTAGAGGACCTTAACAAACGAGCGGGGTGTATGGGCGTAATTGTTCACCTAGGTAACCTGGGGCACAGCCGTTTAAGGCTTTGTAGGTGAGAAGCAGGATTTTATATTAAATACGGTAGGAAATGGGTAACCAGTGTAATCTAAAGAGAGTGGGTGAGATTTGGGCAGAACGTTTAGTGTATGTGAGAACTCTAGCAGGAGAATTTTGGATATATTGGAGTCATACTTTACATGTTTATACTTATTGCTACTAGGTTGCAACTTATGTATTACACAGTGTTTTTCTTGATCTATCTAAAATCTTCCAGGTGGCTTTCAATATTAAGCTTTAAAGATTGTTCTCACTGATCATTATCAACAACACTCTGGCTAGTGACGAAACACTAATAGAACATAAAGCAAAAAACTTCTCCCTTTTTTCAAAGTGGACTATAGACAGGAGACTAAGTAGAATCTGAATGTTTTGAGGGTAATCAGTAAAAGTTTGACAGGCTAATGTACAATTTTATGTGCGATTATTAGTTAGCTCTTGAGTAATTAATATTCCAATATTCCAACAAAGAGATGTTGTAGGGTGACTTTGAATTATAGACTTTGAATTATACCGAAACTCCCAGGGGGTCCCACCACAGGGCATTGCTGGACCCAAAGCTGACGTAACATTACCCCTCTTATTAGGACAGCTGATAGGTCATACAGCCAATAAGCTGCAGGATATATGAAGGGGCTCCCCCTGCTGAGTCTTGGTTCCTTCCCAGGTTTCTTCCTTCTTAGATCCATCTTAGGGAGTTTTTTCCTGCCATTGTCGCCCTTGGCTTGCTCAATAAGGGGTTAAAGCGCTAATGTGTGTAAAGCGGGTTTGAGACAGTCTGTATTGTAAAAACTGTTATAAAAATTCTATTCTATTCTATTCTATAGTACACAAAAACTCTTTAACTGGTCTGAGTCAAATTTACATTTAAAACAAATAGATATGCCTTTGTTATGTGTAGGCTGCATGAACACATCATATATTTCATAATAAAATAAACAACGGGGACTCAATCCGTCTGTTTTTGGAGATAACCAGGGGGACTGTGGCTGGAACTATGGGTGCTTGGCACCCTTGAGACCTGTAATTTGAACCCTGACACTGCCCTGAGACAGTAGATGATTAATTTGTAGGATGAAGACTATATACATGGTAAGCCTATTGCTAAAATATGTACTGAGATGTTTATGTATTTAGAAAGTAATAGAGGATGGAGCCTTGTGTATCTATGGATGCAATGTCGCATCATGATTTTGCATGTTTTGTCTGAGGATGGTGCAATAATTAATGAAAAAAATGGGATGTTCTTTACTACCAACTGTCATTTTTAAATGAATTGCTGATACAGATGGGGGTTATTATACTCAGTGATTGTCACATGTGCACATTTGAGTCCCTGTGATGCTGATGTAAATTTTCACTGATATTTCAATGAAGCAAAACTCCCTCCTTATAATATGATAATAGTTCAGCACTTATCCATTTACTTTTACTTTTACATTTACTCATTTGGCAGACGCTTTCATCCCACACGAAGTATAAGTGAGGCAGAATCCAATTCAAGCACAGTGCTCTTAAAGGAGCAACAGTGATACAAGTTCTGCAAGACTGAGTTTCCACCAGCAGTTAAAGATAATTGTAGGAAGAACACAGAGAGCCAAAACTAAACACACCCACAAACATTCACAGAGAAACACAATATATGGACTATAGATATAATGTTTATATATATATAACTTTATATAAATACAAACATGTATTACATAGCACATTTAAATATATTGCTGCTATACTGAATAAAATTATTTATTTCCCACATTATTATCCAACATTTCTATGCTATAATACATAAAAAAATTACCCTTAAATATACACACATTTGAGATGTCTGTATATTTTAATATATTTTTGTTTCACAAGGCCATATCTGCAGAGTAAACTGCAGAGGTTACGAATTTTTCTTGACAATTTTAATGCATTAGGAAATACTTGTTGACATTACAGCTAACTTACAGAGGTTCGTACTATATGCATTAAAATAAAAAAAACAGGTATCTGTGACTCAAACACAGAGCAGTACTGAAAAAAAGTTCAAAGAGAATCTGAGGAGGTTTGATGCAGCATTGCTTATATATTCAACACACTGTTCATTTACAGGAATCATATTTTTACTCCTTCCTATGCTGTGCCTTATCAGCCAAACCATTTTCTATTATTTTATGATTCTGTTTGTTATAAAGGCATCATTCTCTATTATAGTGTCATGAGAACGATGTATGCTTATATTTTATGTTGAGAAAAATAAAGCCTATCTATCATTACAAGAAGCGTGCCATTTTAATGTTTTCTTAAAAAATGGGAGAGAATATACTCTCACTAAAGAAGGGTAGGGTCCTGTCGAGTAAACCTGCATGAGCAAGGCACTAATTAGGCTCAAATTTGATTGGAAGTACATTTTACATTTTAGCAAAACATTGCCACTGTTGTCCAGAACATTTTGTAAACAAGTGGCCTGGATACTGTGCAAGTTGCTTATTAATACTATGAAAATGCTTCACAATTACCTGTCCAACACACTAAACTGAGAAAGCTTTAAGGTAAAAGGCTGGCAGCAGTTTTCATTGACTTTATCAGCATAATAAAATGAAAATGTATCATTTTTGCTTATTTAATTAATTTACATAATGATGCTTTACATAATGATGTAATTTCCCAAAAAAACTTGTTGCAAAGGTTTGATGTATAAAAACAATTTGACAAATAACATGACACCTGTATTTGATAGAAAACTATGGCACAATTAAAAGGCAGTTTCTTGTAATTTCATGTGTTGACATGCTTCATTATAATTGTATGTTGTAAACTGTGGAGATTAGTTGAAAAATAAAAATGATAAAACACTGGAAGATTTTTTATCAGTTGTGTGTAGGATCCGTTCATTCTGTTTTTGTCACCCTCATCAGTAGGCGATGAAAAGAAAACAAATTGAAATTTGCAATATACATGACATTCTTTATGGAAACATGGCAAACAAGGCTTTCCCCATCCTGGCTCAGTTCTCTGGTTTACCACCAAGCTACGAGCTATGTTGTAGGAGTGTGTTTGCTAAATAAAGAGCAATTTTCTGGTTTTAAAATGCTCCCTGGTCACGCCTCTTCTTCGCCTACGCTACAATATCTTAAAATCACAGAATTGTCAGAGTTCCACATTCTCGAAATGGCTGCTCTTGTTAGAGCTTTCCAAAAGAGGGCAGAGTGAGCAGCCTTCATCACTCATTGTGGTGTGTTTGAATACTGCTCTGAAGATGCAAAAACAAATGAATGCAAATTTTATTCATGTGCTAGATTCAAAATCGTTGTTCAAGAGAGAGAGAGAAAAGAAAGAAATCTGGGGATTTAGAGGACCTTAACAAACGGGCGGGGTGTATGGGCGTAATTGTTCACCTAGGTAACCTGGGGCACAGAAACTGCCCTCTTTTGCCAGTTGCCAGTTTATTAGGTACACATAGCTTATACCTACATTCATTACATACAATTATTGTCCCTTTTATCAGGTAAACCTACTATATAGATGCACTTTGTAGGTATGCAATTACTGACTGTAGCCCATCTGTTGCTATGCACAATTTGTCAACCCCGTCTATCAATGCAAACCCAGATAGCAAATCTGGCTCGAATGCTGAGTATTAATTCAATCTGCCGCCCACCACCACCTCTGGGCTGGGCCACATAATGCATGCCAGATATTTAATTGATCATCCCACATCTGGCCCTGGTCTGGTTTGAACTTTGGCCTAGGTCTGGCCCAAATATGTCAACTCATTTTATTTTTTAGATATAACAACGCTGTCACAGCAATCCACTGCAGCCCCTCTTCTGCTTGCCAGAGGTCCCCTTCACCTAAATAATAGGTTGCCTAGGAAATTAATTGGTTTCACCTGAATCTCATTGTCACAGCAGACTATTTACAGCCCACTCGAACAATCACCTGTTGTGAAGTCTTCTTGATTGCCTTTTTTTTGTTTGTTGTTCTACCGGTCTCTCATCTTTTCCTTTTGCATAGTCCCTCTGCCATTATTTGGCTGTGTTTTTTTGGTAATCAACCATGCTATATTTTTGGATTTACTGGACTGTGTTTTGGATTTGGTTACCTGTGCTTTGGTAACTCCTGCAAATAGATCCACACCATCCTGTTGAGTCGATTGAGTTACAGAAGACTTTGCCTAATAATGTGGATTCAATTCAATTCAATTTTATTTTTTATTTGTAACAATGGACATTGGCACAAAGCAGATTTACAGAAATCCGGATGTAGATCTAGATCCCTAATGAGCAAGCCAGAGGCGACAGTGGCAGTATTATCAGTTTGTTTTGTATGAAAAAGAATGACCGTAGATGAATAGTACTTTTTCAAGTGTTTTGTAGAACTACGAGACAATGAGCTTCTGGAGGCAGGCCATGGCTCTTGACAAATAACCAAGAAACATTAATATGGTCATGGGCAACAATGCTTTTACTTTCATGAGAAAATCAGAGCCGAGTTGTGCATTCTTTGCCGCAACAGAATGTCACTGAACTAAGTCGGCCGGGCTCCATTCAAAATAAATTTTTGGGTAATTAAGTAATATACAGTATGGTACTGTAACATGATGGTCTGCTTTTACAGAATAAAGCACTACTGTAATTTGTATTTACAGATGTGATTTACTGCAATCCTACAATAATGTAATTTTTTTTTTTAGCTAGATGCCTGAGATACACCACTCGAGTTGAGATACACCAAATAAAGCTGGGTTGGATAATAAATGTATTTCAATTTAATGTTGGTTTAGTTTACTTGATCGCAATAGCAATCGTCCTAAAAATTTCACAATGTTTAGAAGATGTTAAAAAAAAAGATTACTCATTGATTGCTGTAACAGGTTGTAACTCAGGAATACACTCAGATTGCAGAAGGGAAGGGTACTGGGGTGCAAGAGTATATAAGAAGGACAGTAATTACGTTTAAAAAATTTTTTTATTATGGTGAGCATTGCCATTGTTTTTATTGTCCAGTACATTGTGCAAACAAGAGGCTAAAGCTCTGTGCAAATGAAGAATTTGTTTATTATTGCTATGACAACACTACAGCAGTACCAGCTCAACCCTTCCAACACACTACACAAGGGTTTCATGTCATACATTAAATAACTGATTTTATTATGCTTGATAGGCAGTCAGACTCTTATTTGTCTATTTGCAGAATTTTCCCATTTATGGTACAGTGGTAAAAACAGTAGTGGGACCTCAGTAGGAATTAGATTGGAGGATGCAAACTTGTTTCCAAAGCACAATGACACATTTTTCATTTTCCTAAGGTTTGCATTGTTCATTAACTCGGATTCAGAACTCGGATAATTTTATTTGCCTAATGCAACTTGTCTGTTCAAAAGAAACACATTCATGTGATTACAGCTTTGCCCTGGACTGAGGTGCAGAAATACTGCAGAGAAAATTATGTAGATTTGACACACAAGAAGAACATGTCCATTTAAATGTTACAGTAGCACATCTTTCTGATCGATGCTGTATCGGCCTTAGGAAGAGATCAGATCAGAAAGTTTATACTCTGTGGTCTGATGGAAGTACAGACTGCAAAGAGAAAATTAATTTCCTTTGCAACCACTATAGAAGGTAAGTTACTTAGCTGTAAATGTCAGTGATCAAAGCAACAATGTGGCATCTGCTATGTTTAATAAAGTGTTATCTGACTAACTAGATCATGATCAAATGCAACCAAAATAATATCCTATTAATTTAAGTTTATTTCTTAAAAGGTAAAGATGTTTACTTCAATCAAGACCATAACAAGATGTAGAAGAAAAGATGACTAGATTTGCTGTAAACTAAATAAATGTACCAGAATCAGTCTTTATATACACAATTGTAGCCTTAGTTATATATTTTGTCTCAGTCCTATACTATTTTGTGAAGAAATATTTCTCAATTGATATTACCCTAATTAATTGTGAATGACTACTATATTGTTACTGTTAGCTATTAGCTATGACATATGATATGAAGACAAATCTGCTATAAGCTTCTTCACAGTATCTGTAAGAATTATTTTTCTCTTCCACTATAGTTAAGTTGAATATTAAATACATTTAAATGATTACACAACAAACCCATACTAATGACTATGATATATCATAGCCGCCTGCATAATAATGCATAAAATAATGACAATAATAATGCATTTATTTCAAAATGCTGCCTAAATCTAAATTCTGTTACTGAAATTTGGTACAAAAAGTCACAGATTAGCAAAAATTGACTGGTAATTTTCTCACAAGTTAGATCAGCATCCTACAGTGCTTGAAAATTCTAATTTGTGCACTTAGAAGGTACCACACTTGGACTGATGGTAAATTTGGGTGGGTTGCAGCATAAATGTGTAGGTGACAAGACTCATACACACCAAATAAATACAAGCTTTTTATTGTCGTAGACAAAAATAACAAAATAACTCTGACACAACTCTAAATTAACTGCCAAACAAATTAAACAAAAATACACTATAACTAAATACAACAGGAGGAAATGCAAGCAGGGTCAATGGAGAACCTTTCTATTCTTCAACTTTTGTTAGGCACTATTGTTGTAATCTGTATGTATATGAAGAATAGTACCTTATTAATACTGTGGGATTGCTAAGCAATGATTAATAAAGCGCTATACTCCATATAGATACAATTGTTTGCTCTTTTTAAGTTTGATTTTAAGTTTGCACGTGTTTTTACACACATAAACCTTTAGTCAATCAGGGCCTGAGTGTACACAGTGACATTTCCATAATGACAAATGATTCAGTTTCACCTATGTATCAATATTTTAGAGGTAGAAATAACTGGCTAACTGGCATAACATACAACAAATGCCATTTCGGTCTTCTCTGTCACTTTTTGATTTTATGTTGATATTTTAGTGGTTGTGTCACAATCGTGGTGACTTGGATACAAGTGTTTTTATTTTAAGAAAACCCACAGTCATAGTCAAACAACTGGCAAAGGATAAAATATATCGTTATCAGGCTAATACAGATGTGAAGACATAAACAAGAAAACGGTCAAAATGGACAAATACAGACAGAATGTACAGTCAGTAATGATACTTGAGCTTTTTCTGTCTGTGTTTTCTGTCAAACACTTTGCTCTGCAGCTACATGCCATGCAATCACATTAGTGTAGATTATGATATTTAATAGTTAACAGCTTATAAAAATGGTAGTGTGTGAATTAATTGAATTTCTATGGAGTTTATGTTTTACCCACACACACAAGTGAAAAAAAACATGACACAGCATGTGGAAAATACCACTGCTCCAGTGGATTCTTAATGTTACAAAACTGTTGTGCTGCTATTTTTGCTATTGTTAACACACAATGGCAAAAGCCAATAGAAAAACACTCAAAAAGAAAAAATAATTATCAGCGATTGTGAGATGGAGGTGCTTATTAATAAAGTGGAAGTCAAGAGAAATATGGACTAATGGCTGGCATTAGTAATACACAAAAAATTAAGAGTGGCAGAGTGTTGGACTGGCAGCATATGTAAAGAATTATTATTATTTTTTTTCAAAATTAGTGTTGGTATAATTTAAAATATAGGCTAACAAATATTTTGTCGTAGGCCAATATGTACAGTGGGATCCAAAAGTCTGAGACCACATTGAAAATCTGGGATTTTTTTCATTTAAGCTTGGAAATTAACAGAAAAGGTGAGAATTTTGAAAAATGTAAAACAAAGAAAAGTTGACAAGTAAAATCAAGAGGATAGTCAAGATTCTGCACTATCTCAAGTTCAAGTTCAAGTTCAAGTAGGTTTTTATTGTCATTCCTCCATATACCTCGTATACATTGAAATGAAA
>JAOUQW010030352.1:0-22023 GCA_028565825.1 Olivaichthys viedmensis | reverse complement strand
AAAAATACAAAAATTCAAATCGTCATTCAAAATAATGTTCCACATTACAATTCTAACTTCAAATAAAAAAAAAAAAACCAAAAACCCAATAAAACTAAAAAATTATCTTTGTGGCTTTATTTATTTATTTTATTTTATTTTATTTATTTATTTATTTAGGTTGTTAGTTTATGTCCACTCAGCCAAATAAGCCCATTATGAGCTTCATGCTAACAACTTGATTCCCTACCTAAACGTGTGTGTATGTATTTATGGTTGCGTATATGTGAGTGTAAATGTCCATGTAAACCCAGTCGTTGCTTATGGATATGAGTGTGTGTGTAGGTGTGGGTCTTGGCTGTATCTGTGTGTGAGCGCGGCAGGGAAGCAGACGGTCAGCGAGGCTTATCGGGCGCATTAAACGATCCAAAAAGGAGTTAGCGGAGCGCAGCACTAGCTACTTGCCCTCTGGGCGTGTGTGTGTGTGTACGTGTGTATGGGGAGTGAATGTGCAATTGATACTGATCGAAAACTACCAAGAGCCTCTTATCTCGTTTCTGTTCCTTCACTGAGATTCCTGTTTTGTTTCTATGATTATTTCTATGTGAACAAATATTTCTTTTGTATGTATCTATTCTTAAAAAGAAATCTGTGTGTGTGTGTGTGTGTGTGTGTGTGTTTTCACAGCTGTCTCACCAGGACAGTGGAGATTTCTGGAGACATGGGGCCACTGGGGATTAAAGTTGTACCATACCTCTCCTCTCTGAGTGGACGGTGAGAACGCACACACACACACACACACACACACACACACACATTTTCTTCTGGTGTAAATTTAAGTGCAATTAAAGCATGTAAATTAAAGTGTCCCAGTGCCCCAGGGAACATGGTGCAAAATATTTCAGAAAGTTTGTATTGAACGCTTTATTAAACAGCCAGCAAAGTTTGAATATATAGTATTTAAAAAAATATCTTTAATATATGAACTCAAAGTCACATCCTTCAACGTTTCTGGCTCATAAGTAATATGTAGCATGCAGTATGCAAACTGCGTGCGGTTTTGGGCCGCCTTGAAGCATTTCCTTGCTGCCTCACTGCGTCGTTTTTGATTTGTAAAAATGCATAGGCATGTATAATTTGCCAATGGCATCCTTTTCCTACTTGAAGATTTCCATATAAGGACTCAGACACGCCCACATTCCAATCTATGGTCTTAAAGACACGCCTACTCACAGCTCCTCTTATTTCCAAATATATGGATATTCTAATGAGCCCGTTTGATGGACATGCCTCAGTCTGAGACTCCCAAGCCTGCTACGTCACTCAGGCAGAACCCTACGCCTGTTCGGTTAGCTTCCACTCGCTAGTTTGCTCTTGTGGCCCAAAACAACAACAACAACATTAACCTCATTACAAGGCAATTCCAGATTTTGGCCTTGCTCTTCCCTGGGGCTTTAAGAGAAACACAAAATCTCACACATTCATAAAAATGCTAATATTCTAATCTGATCTGATCACCATATTAAGAAATGAACAGGCTGTTCATGACACTCGTATACAGCCTTATACACAAGTGTAATTGCTTTGGTTTTACGCTGCCACAGACAGAACGAACGTTGGCTACATTATGCGTTCATGTTGCATAAACAACAGGCAGTCAAAATTGTGTGACTTTCTTCAGCAAAGAAAGTTACGAGGAGGCATTTTCATCATTTTATCAGAAACTTTATTGTTTTTATTTATTTACTCAGCAATGGTTTTTTTTTTTTGCCGTTGATGTTAAGCTCGATTTTTACATTTATCTCTCTATATGAGATCCATGAAAAAAAAGCAGTTAGGCCAAATCCCAAAAGGCTTCCTATTCATTATATATTCTACATAGAGCACTATATGGCCAAATCGAACGCCATTTGAGATTCAGCCACAGAAACGAAGGGACTCCAGTAAGTGCCTGTTAAAAATTGTTACCTACGTACATGTAATATCACTTCTAAGACACATACTTGACACGCAGTCATTGACACACAGGGTCATTAAGCCAAAAAAGTTTAGGTAATGCGTGTTTGATAGTCTTGTGTTGGCCGACCAAAAGTAGAACGTGGGATCTTAAACATTCATTTCGAATTTGAACAGCATTAGAACAGTGAAAGTCGCTCTGACGGCTCTTATACACACACGGACACACACCCAGGAAGGAACGTGTGAGGTGAAGAGGGTACAGTGACCTCGTGCGAGACACGCAGAGATGTGAAAATTAGAAGGTCAGAACTTAAGCGCGCAGGGCAACAGGACACACGAACACGCGCACACTCACTAGAAGCGACAGGAAGTGACCCCTAGGTGGAAGGTGTCACGCTTCCTGCTGTGACTGGACTGTGTATTCCCTGATGGTGTGTTCAAGGAAGGCTGCTGTCCTTATCTGTAGTCTATTCATCTTCAGTTTTCTGCGTCTCTGTCTCTCATTCTTTCTCTCTCTCTTTCCTCTTTTTTGTTGTTGTTGCACAAATGTGTTCTGTGACCTGCTGACACCCCCCCCATATTTTTTTCACTACAACACTTTTCTATACCTTCAATGCTGTAAGCGTCAAGGGTCAAAATGCTTTACAGTATGTCCCTTCCTGTCGAACTGGACATAAATGGCATGACAAGAGGGCTCCTGTAACTATAAATATGGCGAACTATTGATACATCACTCGTACCCAGCAGTTTGTTGGTGTGTTTTTGGTTTTGCTAAGTCCTGTATGCAGTTTTCTTTCCCACATAACTTGGTTAAAAATTGGTTGGAGTTAATACATTTCAAACATCTACTGTATCTACTTCTCCCCGCTTTACTGAATTGGCTGTAGCGGTGGGCGAAGGTCATTGCTATCCTCCATGTTATCTAGCAAGCTTGCTGCTGTCGGGTGTTTACAGGCGTCGGGTAGTGAAGTTTATCGACTGCCGTTAAAATAGCGAAGTCAATCCTCTTGACGCGTCCCGCCTGAACTTCAGGTTTCAGGTTTGCAAATGTTGAACTTCAGTATCAACATTTGCAATCAAATCACGCTAAACCATTTTATAGGCACTTTTGAGTGATTGTTCGCCCCAGAATGTAGCTAACGAGTAAAGGAAGCTTATAGCCACCAGCAAACCACATCCCTAAGTCAATAGACTCGCCTTAAAACCGCTTTGTCGAGTTTTGTATCTGAAACGGAGTTGCTTTTGTGTGTCTGACTCTGTATGACACAATGCTATCTGTACAGTAAAAAAAAAGAAAAAAAAGAAGTAGCGGCCATATGAAGACAAATTAGTTTTTTTTCGTCAGCACAAGGTTTGGTGTCACTTCACCCAAGCATCAGACTCGGGTAGGAGGGCGTAGCTTTTAGATTTCCAAAGTTTAAAGGCGGAATGGTACGTTAGAAGCGACTCAGATTGTAAAATGATATCATCAAATTTTTTTTACATTTTACTTGTAATAATTCTGCCATTTTATGAAACTGTAGATTTTATTTCTGGCCAAACTATTGCAGTAAATCTGTGTTCAGTTGGTCTAAATCGAAATGGTCTAAAAGTTTTATAATTCAATCATTTACATTATAATCCTTAAAGTTAGACAGATGTATTGATGGGTATAGCTGACAGAAGGATTTAAAGTAGCTTTAATGGGAAAGAATACATTTAAATAGTCCTTCACACAAAGTTAGACGGGAAAAACAACATGGACTCAACTTCATGAGCAGTTTGTTCGCTGTTACAGTTCGCTGTTAAAGTCAGTGACACGGACAGTAAGGACGCAAGGAAACCCACAAGTGGAACAGCAAATAAGCGAATAAACAATACAGGAATCAAATCCTGGGACATGTATAAGGAGGACAAACGTACAATAATATACAAGAAAGCCAACTAGGGAAACTGACGAGCGGTATGGAACGCTCGATAATGCAAACGCAAAAAATGGGTAGAAAGATCTGGACTTCCTATAGTGGGATCTAGTGGGATATGAGATTCAGTGAGGCAGAACCATCGTCATATGTTCACCTTCCTACCAGCTGACCGAGTTTTAGAGCCATTGTTCCAGCCTGGTTAGTCATTTTAGGCATCTCGATGAGACATAACGCTTAGTTATGTTTGTAAAATCCACAAAGAAACCCCCAAGAGAGGCTAATGCTATTGTTCCTGAATATCTTGATGTTAATTTGGCAGGATAATATCTCATAAGAATGCTGATGCAAGTAAAAGCTGATAAAACACGTCCAATTTCCCTTTCGCATTCATTTATTAGGGGTGGGGTGGGGGGTGTTTTTGGTGGTATTTCGAGCTATTGTCATGGTCTGAAATTAATGCACTTGTGCTGATATTTTAAATCTGCCCACACAGCGGTACTTTCAACCCACTTTGGTCCACAATTGCACATTACCGTCTTTCTCGACCCCTCTTGATGCAAACGCAATGGCAAAAGGGTATTTTCCGGACTTCGAGCAAAGCCTTAAAAACCCTGTCACGTTTTTTACACCCCGGTTTTGTGGATATTCACTATTTTTGCCGCTCCACTTTAATATCAATAGATAAATACAACTCGGTTGCGACTGCTAAATGCGACCCAGACAATTGCCGTGTTATCGTGCACGGGACGTTGAATGAAATAGAATGTCTCACGAAACGTATTAGCTACCAGACGAGCCAAATTTTATTGCCATCATAGAGACGAGGAATTAGCCGATATAGAAACGCTCTGTCCTCGAGGCTCACACGTGAGTGAACCCCCACAAAAGTGCACGAGAGGCAGAAGATGTCAGATAGCAAATAACCTACCAGACACGTCTATTGCCCTCCTATTGACCCTGTAGAGCGTGACGCAAAAAGTTGAAAACATCTGACCTTCAGCTGACCTCGGGTGGGGATTAATAGTATCCCATTGAACATAATGTGCTTGGCGTGCGGCTTTGAATTTTCCACTAATTATGTGAAACATGCTTTACTATGAAATATATACGGTTGAGTTTGCCAGTCCTGCTTGCCTCCTTTTTTGAAAACAAATATAGCAAATCTCAAAAATGACCTCTATAAGATCAGAATAAGAAAAGTGGAGAACTTTAATCCATGAAGTTGTGTTTGGTGAGTTTTATCTCTAAAGCTTTCCTGTGTGTGTGTGTGTGTGTTTCTCAGACTGCTGGGCCTTCACGTTAGAGGCATCGAGGAGAACAGTCGCACGAAGAGAGAGGGCATCTTTGAGGAGGACGAGTGCATCGTACTGATCAATGACACCGAGCTAATAGACAAGTCTTTCGCTCAGTACGTACTTTCACCTTCCTCATCATCACTCTCCCGTCGATTGCCGTTCTTTTGGGGAGCTTCTTTAATCAGCTCTTTCGTTTACGGCTTGTCGTGAATGCCTTCGACACACTCTCTCGTGTCTCTATTTCTCACTTCCCTCTCACTTCCTCTTCTTCTGTGTGGATTCATGCTATTAAGTGCCATCACAGTATCAGTCAAGCTTCAGAGTGGCTGTGAATTAAATGAAGTGTGGCTACTAAAGAGAGAGAGACTGAGATTGGGGAAGAGAGAAAAAGAGAGGATGAAAGAGTGAGGGGTAATGGGGGGAAAAAAAGGACCAGAAAGCAAAGCAGACAATTTTGCATTTGCCTTTAAAAGTTTTCCCTCATTGTAGTTTTTTTGGTATATACACCTAGAATCTAAAAGTCCACTGCGAGAAACTTTTGATTTAAATAGTTTGGACAAATGATTTCTTTCCTCAAAGAAATTTTTATCGTTCTTCACTAATACATGTCAGAAGAGTTTTTCTTACTGAGGACTGTACTAACTGCCTCAGTATAACTACTATGATGTACTATACTACTCGCTAAGAGACGGCAGTAATCGACACCCTGTGTGTTTGCGGTGTACATGTGGTACCATTAGAACTAAATATATGGCATCACAGGAGTTTGAGAAATCCTTGCATGAAACTGAAATCTATTTGAATATCCTGTTCACACCATTGGCTTAATTTTTTAATCAACTTAAAAAAAAGATTGTTCTCAGCCTTCTTTAGTTAATAACAAAATACACTTTTAGAAAAAGAAGGTTTCTGAAGGGTTCTTTGGATGGTTAACGGTTCTGACTTTCTCAAGAAGTTCTACTTGGAACCTTTTCTGAAAGGGAAGGCCTTTGTTGTATAGTTCTGCATAGGACCTTTTAAGAGTTACACCTCGAGGGTCAAACCAAAGAACCTTAGGGCGCTGGATGGACTCTTTTTATTTTATTTATTTATTTTTCCTAAGAGAAACCGTGTAGAAACCGTTTTTGGGAGTGGACTCAGTGCGTTCACCTCATAGCAAAATTACAGTAATTACGAGATCAGAACTCAGAGATTGTACTCTTCTCCTCAGGCTTGGGGGTCCCAGGTCTAATGGCTTAAGCCCTGTCATCTGGAGATCACAAGTTTGAATCGTGACGATGTCACAGCCATTTGGGGCTGGAAGTCCAAGAGAGCATAATAGCATAATAGGCATAAAATCCTCTTCTCCTGTCAGATTTAGCTACCAGGTGGGAATTGGCTGCAAATAAGATGGGGAGAAAATTGGTTAAAAAACATCTAATTTCCCCTAGACTTGGTAATTAGTCGTAAATACATTGACAATGGTAGCTAGCAGTTAGCTAAACCATATTTTAACGTCTTTTACGAGTTTGTTTCAACATAGAAAGATAAATTCTACAAGCTAAAAGCTAAATCACACTATACTATTTATTATGAGGGAATTACTAGAAAACGATAGGTTCAATAGTTACGTATGTATAGAATTACATGACTTGACACCGTCAAGCTAGTTATTAATGTAATTCTGACAGGATCAGACTTTTGGATCCTACATAAACACTGACGCTCTTTTTTTTCCGATCCAGGTCGCAGGAGGTGTTTCTTCAGGCTATGTCCTCCCCCGTCATGCGACTGGAGGTTCTTCCTGTGTCCAACAAGCTCCAGTACGAGAAGAACCTCATCGGCCAAATATTCAGCAGCTCTGACTCCGCCCACATGGTTGACCCTAAAACAAAGAGCCCATTCGTGCTTCGGAAAGCTGACGTCAGAACTCCTGACTCCGCCTACTCCTCCTCCTCACTGACTCCGCCTCCGAGAGAGGAGCCAGCCGTGAGATCCAGCCCCGTCGAAGTGGAGCGGCGTGAGCGGACCCCGCCTCCTCTCGTCCGCGCCTCGCCCACACCTAAGAGTCGCAGCGAAAGCCCCGCCTCCACAATAAACCCCGCCTTCATAGCACTAGCGAACGCTAATAAGAAAAGTGGCAGGAAGAAAATCAATTTAACAAAAGGTGATGCTTTTTTAATGGGAGCTCCTGTCCGACAATGACAATAACTTGGCATGATATTGAAATGTTGTTTATTTTCCATGACCGTCAATATCAAGTTCAGACATTTAGCGGACTTGAATTCAGATTCATCAACTCCAATAGCAGAAGTGTGGATCAAAGCCATGGCTGAATCTCCTTAAAATCTTTTTTTTTTTAAAGCCAAAGAAGGAGAGAGAAATAGAAAAGTAGGGCTGCACAATTTCCATCAGTGGTTTTCAGATAGAAACACTGACATTTGGAGATTATTATAACAATTTCGAAAGATATTGAAGTACCAATTTCTATGGGATTTTTTTAAATGGTTAACTCCTCTTGCATGGCTGATTCCGTTCATGTCGTGGATGGTTTTTTGAAGCAAATTTGTTTCCACAGCACTCGCGTCACATTTTTCCCATTGAAATGTTCTCTGTGTTTTTGGTGGGGGGAATAAAAACGGATTCAGGGGCGGGGCTACGTATGAGCTCAGTTAGTGATGTCATGAAATGGGTCCAACGTCCTAACTTTTTACGCCTGATATGCAAATTATTAGAGGATGACGTGGTACCCAGAAAATGTTAGCCATAGAACCTGCATTCTGAGCTAGCTAGCTAACTTGGCTACTGTTAATGATTGAACAAAACCGTGACTAGCTATTTGGGATGGCAGGAAGACATGGGGTTGTGTCTAATTTGCATATTCATGCATATCCATATATATATTTAGGCATTTTTAATAATGGTAAATGTGTTCCTCGGACATTTTTAATAGTTTCTCGGGCATTAAAAAAGACAAAACCAAAAACATCGATTAAAAAAAAAAAAACGTTTCAAATGACACGTCCAGGGAAACTAAACTTTTTGGAATAAATTGTCCTTATACCAGCTGAATATGGTAACATTCGTTGTTCTTTTCGAAAACGCTATTCTATGCAGAAATCTTATCGTATCTTAACGGTGTGTAAGGCATCCAGCAATTGCGCCTCAGTGAAGTGACGCCGGTTAGCTCATTGCGTTGGACCCAATAGTTGAAGTGATTTGCACCAGGTACTTCACCAGGTACTTCAACTGCTAAATTTGCACAACAGTACCCCAATGATTTTTAGAGCGTTTGTTGGCTCCTTTGTTGAATGCAAAAAATCTGAAGAACAAAATACCAAAATACCAAAATACTTTAGAAGAGAACTGAGAGAAAGTCAGGGCGACAGATTGAGATGCTTCCTGGCCTCAAGTTGCACCGTGAATGTTGTAGTTTGTAAACATGGTGCTGTGTGCACTTCGCATCTCCGCTCTGCTTGTCTGCTCTCTCCTCAAATCTTTTCTTTTCCCTTCTTGTTTTTATCTCATCTGTTCTGCTTTCTTTTCTTCCTCTCTCATCTCGGGTCTTATCTTTTTATTTAGTTTCTTTTCATGTGTGGCCTTTTTCTTTTGTCTTCTTTGATCTCTTCTCTTCTCATTTTGTCTTTATTTCATCTCTTCTCAAATCTTCTCTTTTCTTCTCTTCTCTTCCCCACTCTTCTCTTCTCTTTCCCACTCTTCTCTTTTCTTTCCCACGCTTCTCTTTCCTTCCCCACTCTTTTCTTCTCTTCTCTTCCCCACTACTCTCTTTTCTTTCCCACTCTTCTCTTTTCTTCCCCACTCTTTTCTTCTCTTCTCTTCCCCACTCTTCTCTTCTCTTCCCCACTCCTCTCTCTTTCCCACTCTTCTCTGCTCTTCCCCACTCTTCTCTGCTCTTCCCCACTCTTCTCTTTTCTTTCCCACTCTTCTCTGCTCTTTCCCACTCTTCTCTTTCTCACTCTTCTCTTTTCTTTCCCACTCTTCTCTTTTCTTTCCCACTCTTCTCTGCTCTTTCTCACTCTTCTTTTTTCTTCCCCACTCTTCTCTTTTCTTCTCTTTTCTTCCCAACTCTTCTCTTTTCTTCCCCACTCTTCTCTTTTCTTCTCTTTTCTTCCCCACTCTTCTCTTTTCGTTTCTTCTCATTTTGTCTTTATTTAATCTCTTTTCTTCTCTAATCTTCTTCTCTTCTCCCTTCTCTAATCTTCTCCACTCTTCTCTAATCTTCTCTTTTCTTCTCTTCTCTTCTCCACTCTTCTCTTCTCGTTTTGTCTTTATTTAATCTCTCTTCTTCTCTAATCTTCTCTAATCTTCTCTTCTCCACTCTTCTCTTCTCATTTTGTCTTTATTTAATCTCTTTTCTTCTCTTCTCTTCTCTTTTCTTCTCTTTTCTTCCCTTCCCTTCTCCTGTTATGTGATTGACAGCCGCTCTTGGTTTAAAACATTAATGGAAGGCAGTCAGGTGCTCCGCTGGGAGATGGGATTTCATCATTTGCCATCTTTAGTATGCTGGATTGGTTTCTATCCTGTGTAACGTCTTTGGGTCGTGACTGTGTGTGTGGGTGAGAGAGAGCTATCCTTAGCTTCAGTAATCACACATGCCATTGGGGATAGCGAAGTCACGGAGAAACGCGTCCCCTAAGCTTCCACCTCCCTCCCAGTGTCTCTCTTCATCTTCCCTCCTCACTCTCTCTCCTCCCATTCCTCCCCTTCTATCTCTCCCTCCATCCACTTTCTTTTACTCCCTCGATGTGCTCGCGTGTGAAATTAAAGCGCAGACCCGTCTAATACTCATAAGAAAAACGTTTATTAGTGCGCCCTTGAGGGCAGCCGAGAGCTTAAACACCACTGAGTGCCCTTATTCCCAATATGCAGGGTGGGCCAAGGGATTCTGGGGGCCAGTTCTCGTTTGTCCGATCACTGATGTAGCCAAAAGAAGAGGGGTTTGAAAGGTTATCGTAATTGTCTTGAAATCTGAGAATTAGCATGAGTAGCAGATGTAGCGCACTTGTATAGGACTGATATATTGATTGGCTAATAAAAATTCCACAGACTTAGCGATATTGGTTGGTTACCAGATATATTGTAGGGCGCTAGCAGGCCCTAATCACTCACAATTCATTTGTAAGATGGCTGCGGAATTGTTGGGATTTTAACTTACAATCTCTTGATGATGCTGAGAAACCTTAGACAGTTGTGCCACTCAGGAGCCCTCAGACAGTGTACTTTAAAGGTTCTGTTTGTAATATTTAAAAGTGTTTCTAGACCTGTAATAATCACATAAATTTAAGGATACCTTGAAAAAAATGGTGGTTTGCAATAATACCATGCAATGGATCTTGCTAGTTTCTTCAATTCAGGCTCCTGTTGACATTTTTCTGACCCGGAAAGTAGCTCCACCCCCAGCCGAAACAGAGTAGCTCAGATCTGATCCCCTTAAAAGGTAACTCATGAGGCCTGTAATTTTAACAGCGGTGGTGGAATCAGTTGGGGGTAAGGGAAAGGCTAGTCTGTGTTTTCATTACAATTGTTGGTAATTTCCCTTGCTGCCAGCAGGGGGCTCTAAACGTTATAAACTGCTCCTTTAAATTTGATCTTGTTTGAAATTTCAGCATTGTGAGAGTTTGTTATTTATTTATTTATATAAAGCCGATATTATGGGTTATCAAGATTTTTAGCTCTTTATTTTCATACCGGCTGGGCCCTAGTAGAGAGCAGGGATTGATAGTCACATTGCTACACAAATCAACAAAGCTCACCGTCACGTTTCACGTCTCCATCTTGCAGGTCTGGATGGCCTCGGCTTCACTGTGGTGACCAGAGACTCTGCAGTTCACGGCCCGGGACCCATATTGATCAAGAGCATCCTGCCCCGTGGTGCTGCTCTCCGGGATGGACGGCTGCAGTCCGGGGACCGCATCCTAGAGGTGGGAACTTTTAGCATCTAAGTGTCGATTGCTTTTCAGATAGCATCATCAGCGAAGCTATGAACCCAAAAATTTCAACTTCTGCTTTTGTGGCCAGAAGTAAGTCTGTTCCCCTCACGCCTGTATCCGCTGGCTAGCTCACAATAATAAGGCGCTTGTTGTAATTTTATCGTAATTATTTCCTCAATTGTAGCTCAGAAACAAGTGAGGACATCCTGTCGAAAATGAATAGAACTTTTACTTGAATCCCACCTTTGCGTTTGGGATTTGACAAAAAGATATAGTTGTATCACTGATAACACTGCTAACAAGTCGCATGTTGTAATGAATTAAATAAATGATTGTAAGAAATAACAATAGAGATTTAGATCTCTAAATAACCATCATTTAGAGAGCATTAGACTTTGGCTCTATCTGAAATGTTAATATTCTGGCTGTAGGTAAATGGTGTGGACATAACTGGCTACAGGCAGGAAGAGCTCGTGGCTATGCTACGCAGCACCAAGCAAGGAGAGACCGTGTCGCTGCTTGTGACCAGAGGACAAGAGGAGCTGTTCTTACCACGAGAACTGGTAAGCTGAATTTCTTTCTTTCTTTCTTTCTCTACCTTTTTAAAGTTTCTTAATTCCTTTGAATTATTCTTTCTTTCCTTTTTTCTCTTCCTTTTTTCTCTCTTTGTCTTTCTCTTGCTTTATGAATGATTCCTTTCTTTGAATGATTCTTTCTATTTTTTCGTCTTTTTTCTGTCTTTCTCTCGCTTTTTTAATGATTTCTTTCTTTGAATGATTCTTTCTTCCTGTGAACGATTCTTTCTTTCTTTCTTTCTTCCCTCTCTCTCTCTCTCTCTCTCTCTCTCTCTCTCTCTGACCTCCATGCCAGCTGACCTCACTTGCCCTGTTTACCATTATACCCATGAAAGTCTGCCTTCTTTTTTACATCCCACTTCCTATCCTTGAAGGCCATGCCATCCTCAGAAACACCACATCTTAGACATGAAAACACACACACACACACAAACACGCTCCCCTAACCTCCGCCTGTTGATTCAGCGCCTGGCAGGAAGCCCTTGTGCACGGCCAGCCGTTTGTCAGGAAGTCGCAGGGCACGCTGGTGCGCCACCTTCGCCAGATGTTTGGTGTGAGCACCTCGTGCCTCTGTATTTTCTTTTCCTCCTCTCTCCACCTTTCACTCCTCCGCCTGCTTCCTCTAAACACCAGACCCCCAAAGCCCCCATGTCCCTCAGCTCAGGAAGCGAGGCCTCCATCCCGCCATTGTGTCGCTGTCTATCTGCAGTTCATTTAGACCGCATTCTCAGCTCATCAAACGCTCGGGGTCGGTTATAAACACGACAAAAACAATCTAATCTCACCGCTCACCTGCATTGCTTCCTTTATACTACGTTCGATGGCTCATAATAAAGATGAGTTTGTACCATACAGCCTGGCAAAGAGTCAGCAGACAGAAATGCGGTGTGTATGATGTATGTAATGTCTGTAATGGATACGTAGGATACACAAGTCTGACAACTGGTTTGATAATTTATATATATATATATATATATAAAAAAACGTGGGCAAGTTTTACTCGGTTGATATCTATTATTCTATTATTTTTTGGGGGCTTTCATGACTAAAATCTGGTATTGAGTCATTTACTACAGTCCTCTGTGTTATGACTGATCATCATTACTTTCAGTCATGACACTTTTTCTTTCTTTCTCTTGCTTTTTGAATGATGTCTCTTTCTTTCTTTTTTCTGTTTTTCTTTCTTTCTCTTAAAGTTTCTTAATTCCTTTGCACGATTCTGTCTTTCTCTTGCTTTTTGAATGATTCTTTCTTCCTTTGAATGACTGTCTTTGAATGATTCTTTCTTTTTCTTTCTCACTTTTCAAATGATTTTCTTTCTTTGATTTTCTCTTTCTTTTTCTCTTTCTTTCTCTAGCTTTTTAAAGTCTTAGTTCCTTTGAATGATTCTTTTTCTTTCTTTTTTTCTTTCTTTTTAAAGCTTCTTTGTTCTTTTGAAGAATAATGAAGACAAAATTTGATAGAGAAGAAAAAAAAAGTGAATGAATTCAAACCAGTTCTTAGTAGTGGACTCAGACTTTTTGGACTATATTGTACACAATATAAATGTCTTAACAATTAATAACTAACTAAATAAGAAAATCTCTTGCTTAATAATACTAAAATGTCCTTTCCTTCACAAAATGAATTCTTACTGCATCTTTACCCTCCATGGTGAAGCGCTATCCATTTCCACTTTTCACATATGAATAAGAGTTGAATGTGTTTAGTATCTGAAACCCTGCAACCCCTGAAAATTGCCTCCGCAAGTGCATAATACTGTCCTAAATTATAGCAGGGCTTGCTGTAGTCCTCCTCAATTGCAGTTTATTTCTGTTCCAGGCTGCTGCGTGATTGACTGAAGAGCTTTTGCTCTTGTGAGGTCTGTTAGAACGGAACAGCTGCAATTTCAAAGCCACACACACACACACACACACACACACACACACACACACACAAACACACACAGGAACTGCAGAGTCCTTTATCAATCTTCGGTCTCGCAAAACCCCAAACACGCTCAGTAAAAAGCATCCATGCGATGAATGCGCGAAGATCCGCATTCATAAGCAAAGCAATCCCGCTATTTTCCTCCTCGCTCCAGTTCAGTGCGGTTTTGCTTCCAAAGTTGAGTTCCTTCCGAGGACAAATTGCGGAGGAAATGTTTGCGATGTGCAAGAGGAAAAATTGCGCACTTGCCGGATTGAGAGTTTTCATGCAAAATTATAAAAGACTAAAGACTTGATGGTGTAAACATGTCACTTTTGTGTCACGCCAGCCATCTGCTTTTTATTGTGTGTGTGTGTGTGTGTGTGTGTGTTTTCATGCTTGCGGGTGTGTATGCAAGGCCTCACAAACAATTGTACCCTTGAAAACCGCCTATATAACCTTCAACAGCTACAGTCCAAACATTTGAACCCACAACCAAGAGCTTTTATGGCTTTTTTCAAACGATATTTTTCAACCAAAATTCCATCATTCTTCACTAATATCAGTTTAAAAAGTGGGTTCCTATTGACTGAAAACAGTAGGGATGATAACTCGTAGCGCACAGAAGACTACTAATTAATTCAGTATTAATATCAGGCACTTAGGGTACCATTCAAATAATATATATGACAGCAGAGCAAAAAAAAAAAAAACAGGAAATTCTGATTATATTCCAGTTTCATACAAGGATTTGTCTCTCTCACTTTTTTCCTGCCGCCTTTGGGCGCGTTAATCATTACCCACTTAATAAAAAGAGCATCCTTTGTCTATCAAAGGGTCTTCAGCCTCCTGGACATTAGCAGACGTTTGGGAAGGAAGCTTCACAGACGAGCTACACCCATCCTGGAAACAATATTGCTTTGTCATTTTGAACTCAGACGGGAGACTTGATTAGAATGGGGTTTGTGGGTTCTATGGACTCACTGACAGAGTTAGAGCTCTGTTTGTGAGCCTCGAACCCTCTGGAGAGAAGGCCAACGGGCTATTAGTGGCTGGATTTCCTGCAAAACACACAGACACACACAGCAGGAGACTCACAAGATGCTGACTAGCCCAGTGGTTTCCATCAGCCCATCAGAGAATTTAGAAAATTGAACTGGTGGTGCGTTTGTGCGTGTGTTTGTAGGTAGTATGGTCAATTAGGGCTGTCAAATTCTTTTACAAATAGCATTTGTATTTGAATTACTTAAAATATGTAGTATTCAAATGCATTTAAATAATAATAAGGCTATCATTTTATACCGTATTTGTGTAGTATAAACCATGGCAAGTGTTATTTTGCATGGTTTGTATTGTAAACCATGGAAGTTGAAAATCAAAGAATATTGTTAGGAGGCAACGTAATTTTAGCATGAACTTTAATGCTCCATATTCGTTTAAATTGTTTTCCCCCTCACAATAATGTTTTCTTGTCACTGATAAATTAGCTAAGTTTTATTATTTTTTAAATTTTAATTTTTTTTTAAATCATTTTTTTGCTACCCACCATCTTCAACTTAGAAATAATTTTATTACAAATTAACGTTCGAAATTCCAAACTACCATTTAATGCCACGGTGGCTTAACATACAAGAACGCATACATTTTTTAATATTGTTGGTTATCAAAAAATAATAAACTGTTTAATTAGTTTTCTTTAAAAGCCCAAAAAACCAATAACATAGCCATACCTTTACACTTCTTAAAATTGCCAGGATCTAAGAATATACATGAAAATGCAAATTAGAAACAAATTAGAATATGCAAATTAGAATCCCAATGCCCTTGTATCCCAAATATAACATATGTCTAGCATTAGCTAACTTAGCTAGCACAAGTGGGATTTCAGTATCTGCATTTAATATACATTGTCATATTCTCAGCTATTCATTTAACAATATTCAAACTTTATTGTTATGCTCAAATATACCATAAGACCCATCACTAACATTAGATAAGCTAGCTAGTGAAAAAGTCACATTTTTGAGTTCAGGGTTACTTTAAACAAAATTAAACTATTCAAAAACAGCAAGTTCTTATTGACTGAAAACAGTATGGAAGATAATATATAACGCATAGAGGACCATACTAATTAAATCAATATCGTGTTGATGCTTAAAAGGCAGCGACAGTTAACATTGTGTGTCAGGAGTGTATGTGTGTTACCATTTCAACAAAATATCTGGCTCCACAAAACTTTTTTTGGGGGGGAATGGTGAAGAAGATATTCAAATTTATACAAGGACTTCTGGAACAATAGGAACCATATTGGATTTGTCTGTTTTAAATAATGCATTTTTGAATAGTTAGTATCAGCCGAGTTCACTCTTGTATTAGTTTTTGATAAATGACCGTGCTTATTGCATATGAACCTCACATTAGGTAAATCATTTGCCGTTCGGGAGGTAAATCATTTAGATTTTCCCAGTGCATCATCCACTGTTGCAGTTTGTTCTTGACGTACGTATGTAAATTAGTTTCAAGGGTTCATTCAGATGCTTGAAGGTCTTAAAATAATCGATTTCCAATGTTATGTTTTCAAGGTCTCAGATGTACTACAGCGTAAATAAACAGCTTAGGGAATGCTGGATTTTTCCATTAAAAGTGGACTAAAAACATGCGATAGAAAACGATGGCATTTCATAATTTCATAGTTTCGCAACCAGTTAGGCTGGTAACATTTCCTATGAATCATGTGTTTAAAATGCATTTATAATGTGTTATATAGCACACGTAACACCTTATATCGCCTGGCATGAACCTGATGCTCAAGAAGTTGTAGTTGCATAAACACTTTATAAATCATAAGTGTACAACTTCATAACTTTAGATTACATAATGCATTATAACATCTGTTCATAAGAAATGTAATTTCTTTGTTTAGTAAAGCTCAGTTCACTTAAAGCCTGTAATGACCTGCCATTATTTTCTATTATGTGTTATAAACGTGAGTTGAGTACAATTTGAGAAACCAAAGATGTATGCTATGATGCATTATAACTTGCAGTACAGATATTATACCAGAGCATATGTTATAGTGCATGACAACAGTAGAGTCTACAATGTTCTTATGAACAGTCATAATGCGTTAAGTACCCTGACATTAGAAAGTCATATATGCATGTTTTATGAATTATTATGCATGTATCTATACCTACATATAAACATTTATACAGGCTTATGCCAGACGTTATGAGGCATTATGTGTGCTGTATAACAGATGATGATGTATGAATACGTTAGTCATAAGACGTGTTACGGTTTTCCACCTTGAAAGTACTGGAAAAAACCTATACAAACCCTGTAGTTAACACTACTTTTGTCCGGTGTGTATTATATATTTTAAAGCAGCATTGACAGTGGCGAGGCCATGGTGACGCCGGACTCTCTGAGGGCAGTCACGTTTTTAAGCTAGATGGTGCAGAGGTCAGCCTGCACATGGCCCACAGGAAGGAAGCTTCAGGGTGTGTGGCTATTTGGCGGTTTCTGTGTCCTTGAGCTTTCATCCTAGTAATCCACACACACAGACACACACACACCAGGATACGTCCTGTGTCGCCACGGACCATTTCAGTGGAGTCACGTTCACTGAAGACTGTCTAATTAGCTCTTCCTGAGTCGAGTGAAAGTGTTGTCATTTATTCACCCTTTTGTTTTTTTAATGGAGGGCCGTCTACGATAAATTAACCTTTTTCCAAGCTGTCTATGATCTTTATACATAACATTTATTCACACTTTATCATTTGTAAACAGAGAATTTGATGCCTGAAGTCATAATGACCTGCAAAGTATCCAGTTGTCTGCACAGTTTAGCATCAGTGAGACAGTGTGCACATCTGATCATGTGACCTGTATTGGGGCAATCAGACTAATATGCCAAAGTAACATATTCATTTATTAATTACAGTGATTACAGTGTTGTTGTTTTTTTTTTACACATTTTCACCAAATGCTGTGGATTTGCAGAAATCATCATGGATATATAATAATGAAAGAGACTTGAATGAACACAAAATGTTTTTAAATATGCGTTGTTTGCTATATACATTACTATGAAAAATTGTGTGTTATGGATGCAAAATTTTTGCGTTTTGTATGTTACATGTTTCAAACAGTCCTTCACGAACTAGAAATTTTGCATGGCTTCGTGGTTAAATGTTGTATGAAACTACAGTAATAAAAAACAATGAATAAACTAAGTTAAAAATAGACACGTGTAGAATAAAATTTACATTTATATGGAATCGTCCATCTCTGCTTTCTGGTGATGGAAGGTGGTTGTACCAAGAAAAAATTAAAATTTTTCTTCTGTGTTTATATATATATATATATATATTTTAAATTGCCTCAACATATTGTAATGTGCATATTATACTAAAGTTACAGATATTGTGTCAAAAATAGCTAGTCAAAATTATACTTGAGTGAAAGTTATACTTGGAGTTAAAGTCATGGCGTCGTGGTCTCACACAATTTATATGGCCTAAATCGTCTGAAAAAATACTAAGGTTAGGGATAGGGGTGGGTTTAGTGTTAGTACCTTTTCTTACAACTTCATTCATATGAACTTGAATTAAATCCTTGTGCAAAGATAATTGGTTGTAGTATCAGTACAAATTGGTATGTATTTGATTGCTTGTTGTTAATGAATAAAGTTAAAATGCACGAATGATTTCACGAATGCACAAATTTGCAGCTAGGCAAAAAGAAAAAACTATATTTGAGTCAATATCTGAGATTTGTAACAAGTCCAAAGAATGAAAATGTAAGATGTAAAATGTAAAAGTATGGATTTTTTCATGGTAACTAAGAGTACAAGTGTTAATTTTCAATTACATTCAGATAAAGAGTCTAATTATGACCAAATATGACCATATAGCATAGCATATACCAATTACAAACCTGTTTTTTAGCATGCAACACGCCTCCTTCGACTCATTAGCTTGAGAAATCAGTCTCAATCAACTGATTAGCTAAAGATCAAACACACCTTGTTTAACTCGATCTGCTAAACCAGGGCAAACACAGAATTTGCATACGAGCACTTGGAACCACGGATCTATCATGAGCAGATGCACTGTGACGTAACATGACTACTCTCTCCAATGCCAGTGCTTTGACACAAATTCTCACACGGCCTTTAACAAATCAGCCGTATTGTATATAAAGTGTGTGTGAGAACAGGGGTGTGTCGGCCTTGAGGAGATCTGCTTGTGTGATCTCCAGTGGAAGCATTGATGGGACCACCAGAGTTGTCCCTCTTTTTTTTGGAAGAACAAACATCGGTCCAGTCTGCGGTCTCGGAGGGACCAAAGCCTGGTTCTGTTTGTCAACAGTTGCTTCCTTGTGTGTGCGTGTGATGTAGTTTTCTCATACCAGCTGCCTTGGGGCATCGCCTTTCACTTCAATTCTGTTCATTCAAGATCTCAGTTTGATCAGAACGCCACATGGCCACAACCTTGGATTTTATGCACTCCAACTGACACAACAGATGAGGACAGTACTCTTAATCCATTAGTTAACCAGAACACGAATCCACTAGGCGAGTCCATTAAGCTGAGAAAGCCTATACATATATATAAAATAAAAAGCTTACCAAACGCAGAGCTGTCACTAAATCAACCTATCGTGTTAAATTGCATTCTCACATTCCAACCAGAACTGGCGCCAAATATTTAACTTATTATGGTATTTTAGTACCTGCACCAAGCTACCTTTACACAACTATTTGAGCGTGTGCATGAGTTTCGGCTTCTCAGCTTCAAAAAATTGTTGCAGTTTTGCTTTATTAGGGAAAAGAAAAGTTGTGTTCGGCACTTTTCCATCAAGAATCCCCTGTATATCGCTAATTGTAAACATGTTTTCATTTGTATGGCTTTACTGACCTTTTCATTGCCCACTGATAAGGCTGACAAAAACAGAATGGACATAATATACAAACAACTGATTCATATCGGCCAGTTTCCTATCGTTTTTGTCTCAGCTACAGCAAATCTCCACAGTTAACGACATCTAAAGACAACAGCTAAAAAATTAAGCAATTGATTACATGAAACACGTGCCGTAGTTTCCCATCAAATATAGATGTCATATTATTTTCTAGAATTCAACTAAGAAACGTTCTCGTCTCCGCCTCAGTCCTTTTGTCCTGTCAAAAGCATTTCCATTCCCTGCATCAGCGAACATTTCACATTAACATGTTTCAAATTAACTCCTTCAGATTGAAACCTCCATACTGACCGCCATATTGTTTCTCTGACGCTAAACCTGTAGTCCAGTTTACATCTCTGTCTGAAACACATTCGTACATTTGACAGCATCGTCCTTTTGCTGGTCTCTTTCCACTTCCAAACTCTAAATACAATTAAAACACCAATTTCAACCTTAGTTTTGCTGGCTCGTTTAATTCTATACTCATGGCAATAAGTATTTATTCTCATGAATATTATTTTTGTCGTAGATTAGTGTCTGAACTAGATCTCCAGGAGATGAGTTTGGCACCAACTCCTGAGGACAAAAGTCAAATCTAACTTATTTTAGGTGACCGACCTGCTCCTAGGAGACCCTTTAGGTCTTCTGCTCAAGGCCAGCTGTTCGACTCATTACACACACTGATGGCTTGTTTGTTCCCTTGCTCAGCTCAGACGTTGACGCTTGACAAGATAAAGAGAGGAGGCTGGTGATAAACCCTTTAAAGAGCCTATTGTTTAAGAGGGATTTCCCAGCTGTCATTTCTACACTTGCTTCTTTACCAGATAAAATTGTCTTTTTTGTCAGTACTGTAAAACTTGCCAGCAAAAGTATGGAAGGAAAATTGTGCTTTAACTGTTTTTAAAGTTCAAAGAGACAAAAATGATGGAGGGTTTTGTCAGATTTTTGACAGGTTTTAGGCTGAGATGTAAATTGGTTGTCTAATTCAACATAGTGGCTCGTAATTTATTCAGAGAAAAACTCTTAGGGCACTTTACACTCTTCGAATAAATGGTTTCTCAGCGGTTCTTTGGATGGTTTAATGATTCTAGCTTCTTAAAAGGTTTCAACTTGGACATAGAACCTTTAGGGTGCGAGATTTAACCTTCTAAGAGTGTAGGCCTTTGGTAAAGGTTTATGGATTTCTGGGAACTTAAAAGTTGATTTTTAATAGCATCGAATCATCATGCTTGTTGCATTTGATATCTGCAAGTATTGTAGTAATGCTTTCTTTTCATTGAAGGTTTTGGTCGGCAACGAAAGGGCTAAAATTTTGAAGCGGGGGAAAAAATGATCCAATCAGATTTTTTCTTTCTTGGTGTCTAGGTTTACCTACTTTAGGTTTTACTTTAGGTTTACACAGCCAAGCGAGCTCAGCCATTGGTTAGGGCTTTAGGGGCTGGACAGAAGGCCTTACAGGTACAGTATTATTAACCACCAACATAATTAGGGTGTGACAGTGGAATCAAATTTTGTTTTCCAATGGCAGGGACAAAAAAAAAAAAAGGCTTTCTGGGAGACATTTATCAGCTATGAGATTCAAAAAGTAGGTCTAGCATGTGTTTATTAAAACAGAATCTATCAAAGTGCTGCCATGGCAAAGGGGGTCCAGCCCGATTAGGTCGCAGATTTGCTTTTGATGCGATAAAAATTATAATAAGGAATGGCCGGTTTCCTAGTGGTTAATCACTTATTACATATTTTGACTACCCTGCTTTAACAATGACAATCAGCCTCTGTCTGGCTGGCTGGGATTTCTTAATAGTCATGTTGAGTTGTTTTTGGATTGGCTTTTTATTTTAAGACCGTCTGTATTATGTATGATGTCCACCAGACCTGTTTATCAATTAGTTTTCATGAATGAGCCTTTATTATGTCTGGGTCAGTTCACGAACAGTCCACTGCGAATCCGAATCCCAAGTTGAACAGTCTGAGTTGAGTCCGAATGGAGTACCTAGTTTTGAGTTTTTCAGCACAATTCATGCCGTCATCTGGAGGCTTTTTGCAAATGGAAAGATCGGGATTAAAGCACGTTTGATATAAAGATTTGCCACGATATTCCCCCAATGGGTTTTTTTTTTTTGAAAGAAAATGGAGTGCGCTAATTTAAAGGGCAGTTTCCTTAGCTACAAAGCTGCCCTCCAGCCTCCAGAACATTTAGTAATGGACATTCTGCTTTTTGCTTTAAAAAAATAAATAAATCTTTCTCCATATTGCTATCATTTTATTTCCCACTTTTCATTCTGAGACCAAAAATGTCCCACTTATGGGCTCCGGGGTCACATCTTGAGACCTGATCGCAAGGACGATCATTCAGAAACTTAAAAGAATAAAAAGAAAGATAAATGAGAGCGAGAGGACGCGTTTCGTCTTAAACACCCCCCCCCCCCCCCCACCACCCCCACCCTCCCAAAAGAAGCCCTCTAAAAAAGTTTTATTTTCCCCTTTTTACATTCACCCTCCC
>JAOUQW010030219.1:0-22148 GCA_028565825.1 Olivaichthys viedmensis | reverse complement strand
CAATAAGGAAGAAAACAACAAAAACACAAGACACAAGGTTAACGACTACCACCTGATATTGACCCAATTAGTACGGTCCAGCAGGTGTGTCTAAACTTTTGACTTTTGACTTGAAGTGAGTGTTACTACCGCTAACATATTAATGCATGGCTTTCTGCAATGTTTATGAAAGGTGTTTCAGCCCGGTGGGGGAAAAAAACCCACTTGATTCGCTTTAATCTGGACCGAATTCCATCATTCCTTTGAAGTAATCAATGCACGATAAGCAAGATTTGTATTGAGTTGTGCAACGTGCCTCGAGGACTACGTAATTTATCTGAATGTATCGATTACCCCCTCCATTCGGTAGAGACTCTCTTTCGCAGATGCGGTCGTAAAAATCCCATGGGGTGGTGTGCACGAACGTGTGGAATACTGCCGAGGCAGCCGGGTGCAAAAATAGGCAAAAATATATATATATATAAATCTGTTTTGTTCATGTTTTGTTAAAGGGCAAGTTTTATGCTTATTCAAGCATCAGATGGAAAAGGCTGGTGGCGCTGCGTTTTTGATGGAAGGCCCGGCGCCCTTGAGCCGCTGCAATAACATGGCCCTTCTCTAGCGAGGCAATAAGTCGCCTTAATGCTTTATGAATTCTTTATCTGCCCCGACCTCGCCGTCTACCGTTCGAGGACCTGGCTATTTGCAAGAGACGCGCACTCGACTCCTTTCAGAAAAAAAAACGAATCTCAAATATTTGCATCGACTCGTTACGCTAGGTTGGGCTTTTTAATGAAATGCTTAAATAGCCCATATTAGAGGGATTATCTGCATGCAAGGAAAACATGATTATGGACTTAATAATGAGCAATTAGAAAAAAAATAACCACATTGGATGCCGTAACGTAGATATAATTAGGGAAATAGATTCTTAGTAATTAGCGTGTCTGTGCAAAATGAGTCCGGTAATGCAGGAGGCTGGAAGAGCGGCTAGCCCGGGCAGAGGTGCAGCAACAGATCGATGGGTTTGGTTTTGCAGACTTTTAGCTGTTAACACTCAAACCACTGAATCAGACTGACTGAATTAGCATCGGCATGTGATTAACGCTGTGAATCAGGAACCTGGATTCTTCTCTCCTGTTCTCTTATTTTCTCCCAGACTCCACATATTCTTCTTTCCTAGCTTTCTTCTGTCCTGTTTTTTTGTCATTCGACTGTGTAATAAGGGCACTGTGTTAATAAAAAAAAAGGACGTATTATTATTCTTTCTCGCAGTGTGTACGGGAAAGACATGACACCCCCATTTCCTATTCACGAGCCATAAATCTCCACATCCGTCCTCCCTCGCTCCCTCTCTTTCCCCTCCCATGTTTGATGTTTGGGAGCAGCTCCCAGGCTGAGGCCGTGAGATAAAGCCGTCTAATTATAGTGCTCGTTTTGCTGCGCCGATCCCCCTGTCTGATTTTGTTTGGCTCCCTGGGCGGATTCAATCTGAACGCGGCGCCGCTGCTGGGAAAGGGGCCGCACGACGCTATCACACTCCTCCCTGCCTTTTTTGCAACCACATGGAATTAAGAGGGGGAGGAGGAAGAACATTTGTTTCACACTTTTCCGCAGCGTATATCAGAATGGAGCAGGGCTCTGCAGGCTTTTCATCTGCGCGAACGCGACCGTGTATGCCGAGACCTCCGGATGCCAATTAAAACGGAGGTGCGGAATGACGGGATATGCTAAGGAAGTGGCAAAGCTGTGATGCATATTCTTCTTCTGATTGCGTGTCTGTTCATGACAATTTACATTTTTATTCATTCAACTTACAAGTGAGACCCAACAGTGGCTCTCTGAGAGTTCGGGGATTAGAACTTGTAACTGTGTGTTGAGACATTCTGTAAAGTGAAAATGCTTTAAAAATAATGTGACATACAGTGGGGTCGAAAAGTGGGAGAGCACATTGAAAATCCACCACCATGTTTCACTGTTGTGGTTGTTCTGTTCGTCTCCTTACATAAACCCTTCTGTTACTGCCATAAATCTCAAACTTGGATTCATCAGTAAAATAGGACTTTTTTCCAAGTGATCCACTGTGAAATGCTGCTATGTCTTAGCCCATGCCAAGCTTTTGGCCTTGTTTCCCTTCCTGAGAAGTGCTTTAGAGACACTACTCGTCCTTTGAGAGCACTACTAGCTAGCTTTCTTTTGACACGACTTTTGCTGATTGGAGTCTCTCGTTCTTTATTCAACACATTCTGTATCTATGATGAAGTTGCTGTTCTCTCTCTCTCTGTGAACAAAGCTTTATGTATTGCTCTTCTGATGTTGAGCTCACTTTTTGTCTGTCTGATCGTGCTTTGGATACGACTGATCCAGTTTCAGCAAAGCCTTTTAGAGTGCCATACAGTGGCAATGAGAAAAATCCCAGATTTTCAATGTGCTCTCAGACTTCTGGACCTCACTGTATGTGTGCATATACTGTACATATGAATATATAAGAAAGTCGTCACAGTGTGGCAATAAAATGCTTTCAATGAGAGATTATTGTCTCTTTACACAGTGATTCTGCTCTCGATATCCTGCGCCAACAGCACCTACCAGAATCCATCACCACCTGGGTGATCACTGCTATCAGCATGTCCAATGATTATGGTGAGTGTGTGTGCAAGGTTTACTGGAATCTTTTTCAGTTTTCTATACATTATTTTAGAAACATCAACAACCTAGTGACCACATTATTACCTATGAACTTGAAGCCAAAAAAGTTAATGGGTACAGTATATTCAGTCAAAATTATAGAGCTCCATAAGTAAGCACCAACTATCAGCATCTTGAAGAAACATATGTTGATGCTCCAATTACTTTGTTGAGATTATTCCTTCTTCTTTTTTTTACAATAAAAACCTTAGTGACTCAGAATGACTTAAGAACATTGCTTCGAGACCAAGATCTAAAATTGTCTTTGTGTTTTGCCTTTTCTCAGGTATTTGCGTGGCAGATCCATATGAGGTGATAGTTAAGAAAAGCTTCTTTATTGATCTTAAGTTGCCTTACTCTGCTGTGGTCAACGAGCAAATAGAAATCAAAGCGGTGATCCATAACTTGGACAACATTGCACTGAAAAAGGTTGTTTGTCCTCAAACATTACTGCATACATCTCATATCTTTCAAAATATTGCACTCAGCCGACAAAGCCAATGATGTGACATCAAGTTATTATAAATAGCCATCAATCCCTAACCTATTTGAAATCCTTAATGTAACGCAGGTTTATGTGGAGATGATGGAGACCGAGGACATATGCAGCATGGCCAGCTTCAAGCAGAAGTATCGTACTTCCGTAAACATTAATCCCAAATCATCGCTTGCTGTAAATTTTGTTGTCATTCCTCTGAAGACAAGTCAATTTGACATCGAGGTGAAGGCCTTCACATTATCAGGAAGGGCAGATGGTGTGCGGAAGAAGCTGAAAGTGGTGGTGAGCTAGTTACATTGGCTTATTGATTTGTGAATGAACAAATTTGGTCACAGATTTAGCCTACACTACATGGCCAAAAGTATGTGGACACCTGAACATCACATCCATATGTGCTTGTTGAGCATCTCATTTCAAAACCATGGGCATTGATATGGAGTTGTTGCCTATAATAGAGCCACTTTTTGAAAGTCGGTAGTGTGTTGCAAACGAGGACAGCCTTTTTTTTATTATTATTATGTGCTACGTGCTTCAGCACTCTGTGGTCTTGTTCTGTGAGCTTGTGTGGCCTGCCGCTTCACTGCTGAGCTGTTGTTGCACTTCACAATAACAGCACTTGCAGTTAATCGAAGCTCTAGCAAGGCGGAAATTTGATGAAAGGATTTGTTGGAAAGGTACCATCCTATGACAGTGCCACGTTGAAAGTCACTGAGCTCTTCAGCACGAACTATTTTACTGACAATGCTTGTTTATGAAGACTGCATGGCTGTATGCTTAATTTTATGCACCTTTTAGCAATAGGTATGACTAAAATAGCCAAACGCCAATTAAAAGGGGTGTCCTGAGCTGCGAAGACCACAGAGTGCTGAAGAACATAGAGCATTGTAATGTGCAGTTAAATGAGGCATGACGCAAGTGCGTGTGCTCGGTGTGAACAGAGTCCATACCGGGGGCCAAAACACAGGCGGACAGGGTTAACACAGGATAATCCATCATTGTAAACGGAGCAAAACAGGCGACGGTCTAATCCAGGAAACATGGAACTAGGAAACCAGCAACACAAACAATAGAACAAGGCTTCGACTTAACAATACAATGCACGATAAGACTTCGCAAAGACTTAAGCGAACACAGAGGGCATAAATACGCAAACCAATTAAGGGGAAACACAATCAAGGAAACAAAACAATGACTAGACAAGTGGCGGAGACAGCACAAAAACATGAGCACAAGTGTGACGCGAGGGGAAACGTGCATAAAAATCCCCTCCATATTAATGCCCATGGTTATGGATTGAAATGTCTAACAAGCACATATGGCTGTGATGTTGGAGTGTCCATATACTTTTGACCATGTAGTGTATTTGGGTTAGGGTTGACCTTGACACTAACCCTATTTGTAGAGCAACTTTACCTCTGTTCAAATTCTTTGCTCTGTTTCTGTTTGTTCCTTTGCCTCGGACAGACCCAGGGTGTGTTGACATCTACAGGAGAGGTGACTTTATTATTAGAGCCTGTCAAGCATGGTAAGTAAGCTCTTCTATCATCAGCTGGTTTAGCTTACTCAAATAATGGGTTGGAGGCAAATCTAAAAATGCAATCACACGTGCTTGGGCACAGGTGTCTTTCTGACTGTAACCATCAACAGTAAGTGACCCTAAAAAGCATCTAAATGTGTATGTTATCTGTCTTTGGCAGGAGGAGAGCAAAGATCAGAAATCAAGAGGCCAATCCTGGAGAATCAAATGCCAGATACAGACGCTCACACATACATAGCTGTTAGAGGTAACACTTTTAAATGCTTCTAAATCCAGATTAAGCTTTTAGGTCAATTTTTCAATAGATGCACTGACGTTCTTGCGCAGTGACCGAAGCTAATTTCTAAATAGTAAAACGACTAACAAAAGTGCAAAGGCTAATGGCTTTATAATGGTGCTCAGACTCAATACCTCACAATGTGACTAAGGCCAAGAGTCCCAGGTGAAGCTAAAAATCAGGGATGATGAAGATAATCAATTGTGATGAGGCTGATCATTGGTTGTAGCCGTGTAATGGAGATGTGAAAAATATGCAGTACACAATACAACATTGCAGCAGGCAGCATACATGTGTGTATAGAGTACATACATACATGTGATCGTATTGCCAGTATGCCAAAATGTCTTTTGCGAATAAAACTTGAAGGAGAGTTTTTAAAATTTGTCTAAACAAGCATTGTAATTTAAGGCATGATCTGACTGAATACAGCACATTTGGCAGTTGGAAATATTGTAAAGATAGCCTCAAGCATCATGATACGACCTGTCACTAGAACTGTATGTTGATATGCTAATTATTTGACTACAGAGTATTATAGGCTTTTGAGCAAGGTGAAGTAAACATTTATTTGTGCTTGTTTTTGTGTCTGTCCACACGCAGGCAAGCCAATGGTACAGTTGGTAAATGAGGGCATCAGCGGTAAGGGTCTAGACAGTCTCATTAGGCTGCCATCTGGCTGTGCAGAACAAAACATGATGGCCCTGGTCCTGCCCCTTATTGCAACACATTACCTGGACAAAACCAATCAGTGGAAAGACGTGGGGTTGAATAAACGCGCTGAAGCCCTCAAGTACATCAATACAGGTTGGATATAAAGCCTTATATGGGGCATTTCCATTTCCATGTATTATCATTGAGGTGGGGTGGGGGAGCATATAGGTGCTAGTAATCTCCACTACTTCAACGCCTAGTCACACAAACACCATAATTTCAGTAAGTGCTTGTATTCAGCAGTCTGCAATTTATAAAAAGTTTAATTTTAATTTTTAATAAATTTAAAATATTTATTTTTATAATGTTTTTTCCCCTCTCGTCTAAGGCTATGTGACAGAGCTCACATATCGCACTCCAAGTGCATCTTTTGCAACTTTCTCTAAGGGTAAAGGCAGCACTTGGTAAGTTCTTTGCTTTTTTTTTTTTTTTAAAGAAAATCTATTCTTGGTTCTAAAGTTTTATCTCCCGCTGTTGCGGTCATCTGTCATTTGAAATGTCACAAGACGATTGAATTTTCTACTACTGGACAAAATGACATAAAACCTTCATAAGCGATGAAGATATTCTACCTTATGTTTTACTCTAAAATTGTACCAGGAATTACAGAATTCCTATGTTGAATTTCTATGATGGGGAAAAATCTTCAAGATCATAAGATTAAAACAAGTCCACTCACTTTTACCTACTACCACTAGACTGCCATGTTTCCCTCTAGGCTAACCGCGTACGTGGTCAAAATGTTCAGTATAGCGAGCGATTTAATCAACATAGACCAAAATGTGATATGTGGTGCCATCAGATGGCTGATGCTGACAACACAGAATCCTGATGGCACGTTCATTGAGGAGGCATACATTTCCTCCAGCTCTATGGGGGTAAGCTACCACAACCTTTTTTTTTTTTTTTTAACCCTGATGTATTGTTCAGGTTAAAATGACCCATTTTGAATTTGTTCCTAAAATGATTGTTGCAACATGAAACTTTATATGCTTGGCTTAGTTTCTCTGAAAAAATCCTATATTTTATTTTTAGTTCATGTTCAGGGTCTGATTGAGCTGTGACCAACAAAATGAAAGACAAGTCTTAAAAATAAATCTGAACCAAAAAGGTAATGTTAGTGGCGTCCAATTTCCCCATCTCTTGCTGCCACTTCCACCTGTGCAAACACAACTGCCATCAGGAGAACCCCCAAGCATGGGACAAGCTTTTTCGATATTGTTTACATTGCTAATCAATGAGATGAAGACAATGTATTTTAAAATACGTTTTAGTTGCCATCAAATCTTAATAAATTGCCTGCACCAATGTGACGTCCCTTGATAACTAGTGAACATAAGATTTGATTTATTGAACTAGGAAGCCATAAATGTCTTTGCACTTGTCACGAACATATTGTGATGGCACAAAGACTGCTAAAAGCCAGAAATTCTCTTCTAGAGGTCTTATAGTGAGATTAAGTCTATCTTCTATACATGTCAGAGCACTGCCATGAGATGACACTACAGTGTTTGACCATGGGCTTGTCTGATTCTGACTTTGTACAGGGCAAAAATTCAAAGCTTACTATGACGGCTTTTGTACTCATCGCGTTACAGAAGGGGAGAGGAATTTGTCAAAACACGATACCTGTAAGTACAAAGGCAAAAAAAAAAAAAAAGCGCAGTAACATTAAACAACTATTTGTAATTTAGTAACAATGCTTTCCTAATTACTTATAAATATATTGTAAAGTAGGCGTCACTGTTCATTTGTACTTGATTTATCATTTAAAATGCTAGATAAGGATACATGGGTGCTAGATAAGTACTCATGGACATTTAATAGTGTAATTGTCCTTAAATGATAGTTTATAAATTAAAGTTTTTAAACCGTGTCTGTGTTAATATGCAAGTCCTTCAAATAATTTAAATGTGATCACCTTATACTTTAGAAAACACAAAGTTTATAGTATTTTACAACTTAAAATCCCTCTGTTCAAGCACTGACCTATAATTTTACCTCAACCTTTTTCAGACTCTAACACAAAGCATGAACAAGGCAGCAAATTATATTGGGAAGAACATCGCTTCTACAAACGATCCTTATGCCGTGGCTATGGCGTCCTGTGCTCTAGCAAATGCTGACCAGTTGAATCTTGACATTTTGTTCAGAGTTGCTTCACCTGGTAAGCCAGAGAATCAACATTTACCTTCCCTGGGTGGAAACTTCTTGTTTTCCTTGCTTTTGATGAGGAAGCAATGGTGTTGTACAGTACCTACTAATGTATCCAGAAATCCTTTCCGCTGTGCCGACCTATGTGATTCAGGTATAGTTCTTGCCATAAACAGTAGTTCTATATTGTTGTAGTAGGGCTGGCCCGAATAGTTTCCAAATGAGTACTCAAATACTCGTTCTCAAAGCCACCCTTAAAAACGATATTTACGCAATTAACCATAATTTAAGTATGTTCAAAATATATCCAGTAGGTGGCAAAAGGCGGGCGATTTTTACTCTCACGTGGAGCATTGTGGATGTCACGTCGAGTTTGGATGCGAGGGGCGGACACACTCGCATAGCCGCTTAACACCATTTTATTCCTACTAACCATCAAACGGGTATCATACATGGGATAAACACTTCGACATGACATTAAACAACAGAAGACAATCAGGACTGAAACATGGGGGACTTATACATGGACTAATTGGGGGAAACAAATGAGACGCAGCTGGACACACTTCCCATGACTGGGAAAGTGCTGAGGACAGGAATGATGACGGGGCAAAAAAAAATCTGTCTGTCTGTCTTAATCAAGCGCAACTCACGGAAAAGATACGTATCCACTTTAACGAGCGTTTAAATTCACACCAGCTTTTTAAACACTTCCAGCTATCGTGGAATTATGGCTGATTTAGATGTCTTTTAAAATTGAGTTGCTATGGTTACCTACATTATTAGTATTCAATAGTATTCACGGGGAGCCCGTTAGAAGAAAAGTAAACTAAAGGGCACGCACCCTTCAGCCTGATTAAACTGGCCATTATAATGAGCTACAGCCGGTATAAAGCCTCACTTTATATTTGCAAATGCCACAATATCATGATGTAGTTTTCTGTAAATAAATTCATGATACAGTAATGTGAACATGTGATAGGGTGACAGAAATGTCTGGGATCGCCAGAAAAGAAGCTGCTAGAAACTCGCTCGTGCAGTTTTAATATATAGCTGCACAGAAGTTTCATCGTAGAGGAGAGATTTTATTACAGACGCAACATAATAAAATAATGAATACAGTTTAAGTGATATTTTTCGAAAGAGTCTAGATCGGTTTCTGCCACAAGCTATTATATAAAAGATTTTTAACGGACTACACTTTCAAAAAAGTGGTGGGGAAGTACGCCCCAGCGTAAATTATGTAATAACTGCGAGAGCAAGCGGGAGTGGCATTAAAAAACAGTCCCGCGTACACCTAATTTAGGCGACAATTTGAGGCTTAAAAAAGACGAAGCTTCCGAATACTAAAAAGAGAATCGAATACCAATGTAATGAACGAACACTCTAGTATTATTCGGGCCAGCCCTATGTTAGTCCATCAAAGCAGGCCACATGTAAAAGTAATGGTGTCCTCCTCAAATGTATAAGCCAAAGCAAATGGTCAAGGAGGGTCTTAACCTAACAAAAAAATTTAAAAAGAGGAAAAATACAACCTAACTTGCCTAACTTCTTAGCATGAACAGGGTTAAACATAACAGGTAACGCTTTTACAGTGCCTTTTTTCCAGTGTAAGATCCAGTGTAACTATGATGTGCCAACCCATAAATAAAGAGTAGTTACAATGTATTAAATATGAAAATAATGCTAATCACACCATATACAGTGCGGTCCAAAAGTGTTGAGCACATGTAAAATCCAGCAGCATGTTTCACTGTAGTTTTGATCCACTGTGGTATCAATCAATCTCCTGTTCGTCTCCTTACATAAACCCTTCTGTTACTGCCATAAATCTTACAGTCCAAAGTCACAAAAACAGTTTCTGTAGTGTACCATCAAGTGTATTGTGCATTTTCAGAAATCTTCCATGGTGCAAATAGGCAAAAGCATTAAAACATTACAATAACAACGATCCTGTTTTTACCAGGGCGAGGCTGTGGGCGGTGCCAAAGGAATGAAAGAAACAAAATAAAACACCTAGTAACCTATATTCCAAAATACGTAGAACCTAGCACAAAGCCAAGGAGGAAAAAAAACCCCCTAAGCTTTAACGAATAATTAAAGAAAACAAAACATACAAAGGGTGGCACTCGCCCCTACCCTAGTGTGTCTATACAGGGTAATCTTCCTACATGGTGCAGAGTAGGGGGCACCCCATACGAACGTGCCTGCCCTGGCAGTGAACAAAAGGATTGCATTATACAATTGTTTAAGAGCTCTTTAAAAGATGTTAATTGGCTCTAGAACTGAGTGTAGCCTTACAGAGAGGAGGTGTAAAGAATAAGAGCTTCTGCACATTAAAAGAAAGCAAAAGCTGCAATTAGACAAGTAGATACAAGCACAAATGTAAGTAGTCTGTTTGGCTAACAGGTCCTATCCAAAGGCTGAGGGTTCCCGTGCTCCTTTTGAGCAGAAAGGTCAACCTCCGAAGCCACAATTATCCAAATCGGTTCCTCCTAGTCCAATAAGTCACACCCATGATGAGGACAGACAGAGAGAGAGGAAAGGGAGAGACAACAAGAGACAGAGCATGCCAAAACAAAAGTTCCCAATTCTCTGACGCGTAACAAACAGGGAACCAGAGACACGAAAACTTAACTAGGAAACATGGATACTACAGAAATTAGGCTTGGAAACGTACGCATATAATTACGAGACTTTGCCCTGAACACGGAAACACAGAAGGTAAATATACACCAACTAATCAAGGGAACAAATGGTGAAACAAACAGGGAACAATGAGGGAACAACCAATGATGAGAGAGGGCGGAGACACCAAAAACCAAAAGATAAACAGACAGCGCATGGTGCTCGTCGCCATGGGAACTGCGATCATAATGGAGGAGGAAACCGTGACACGTGCAAACCATGTCAATAAAGTGCATTAATTATTGACAATATCAAAAGTCTTTTGAAGGGAGTGAATATGTGGAGATGTTGTTTGGTCAGCAGGGATGGTGCACTTAAATTTTGCTTTAGTTGTAAGCAGTGCTCAGATTGTATTTGTATGTCATATTTATTAGCGTTTGGTCAGTGAGAATTGCCAGTCTCTAAATATGTACTGAGGCCCCCATTATTTTTGACCTTCAGCTTTATGTGAAATTGTGCCACTGACTCAACAAATTGATATTTAAAAAACAATCATATAATGCCTTGTTAATGGCTCTGTGAGTGGATCATGCTAAAGCACCCCTATGTTATTAGCGTGTATTTGTGGATGTGTCTGTGCTTTATCACAGATCGGAGCCACTGGCCAGTGAAAGAAGGTCATGCATTTACTCTGGAGGCGACCGGCTATGCTCTACTGGCACTTCTCAAGGTTCGGGATTTTAAGAGCACCCAACCCATCGTAAGATGGCTGAAGACGAATCAACGATACGAGGGCAACTACCGCTCCACCCAGGTGACATACTGCACATTCATTTTTCTTTTTATTTAAATCTCAGGAAACACATTGGGCAAGCCCTCATTTACAAGAGGGAAAGTTACAAAAGATGGAACAGAAATCAAATAATAGAAATAAACAAAAAGAAATGCATTAATCAGCTTTTATAGGCAATACTGACCTTTCCAATGTAACACATAGGGGATATATCAGGGTAAATTTATGAATATTTTTATAAAACGGTACCACTGGATATCTGTTCTTGCACTGAGAGAAAGCCGTGTTGTGGTCTGCAGATGAAACGAAATGCCGTCTAGATCAAGAGAGCGATGAAAGCATCAAAAATGCAACTTAAAAAACGCTAGTGACTACAATTTCTATATTGACTATAAGCGACCAGCATTGACTTAAAGACTTCACCCAAATGAAATTGAAATAAAATAATAAATCAATTTGCATATTCTTAAAAGCAATAAAGGAATGTATGCCGACCTATTATCTCCCATTTCACAAATTTGGAACAAGTAAGAACAGGGAAAATAAGGACACCTGGTAACTGAGAGACGAATAAACAAGGAACGTACCTTATGCCTTATAATTACAGCTGTTACATGCAAGATGTCTCAAACAGTATTTATAGGAGTATTTATACACAGGGTAATTAAACAGAGAGACCATTAAAGTAGTACAGATAAGTTGTCAGAGGAAGTGGTCAGTGAGGAGCCAGAATAGGGGTGATTTAATACATTTTTGAGAAGTATATTTGTTACTGAGAATGTGTTTAAGGCCATTTTGACCTGACAGTAACATGGTAAAAATAAAAGTTAAAAAGAAAATCCTAGTGGTTGTAAATTCGACACATGTTGGTGGATGAAATTAAGGTAAGATTGTGTAGTAAACAGTACAAATGTATTGTAAAAAAAAGCAACAAAAAAAACCCAATGGCTGGGTCAGTGGACAGAACATTGATAAGTAGGGAACAGAAGTGCTGCGTCAAGAAAGAAGCCCAGTATCTGCTACTGTGTCCACTATTGCTAAGGGGAAGGCTAATAAATGTTTTTTATCTCAACTCCACTCCACGCTCAGGCTACTGCTGTGGTGTTTGAGGCTATAGCGAAGTACATGGTGGAGAAGCCTCCCACAGTCGAAGATGAATCTATGACTGTGAGCGTCATATCCTCCGCAAGATCTAGACCATTTAAAGTCTTATTCAACAAAAATACGAGAGGGTTACAGCGCTCGGACAAGGTAAGACGAGAGGGAGGAAGGACAAGAAGAGGGAGTCAAGATGAACTAAAGGATAGAATGCAAAAGACCCAAATTTGGTCATACACTGCCTTTGTCTTAAAAAAGAAAAATCAGAGTTTCATCTGTTTTCTCATCTGCCTCTGTTTCACAATACAGCAATTTGGACATAATACATTCAGATGATGTATAATATATTGCAAGATTTAGAGTTTTTTTGCACACAATGTACAGCGCATTGAAATTGAAAATTAAATGCTGCTGTAAGCGATGTTGGCAGTTCTGTAAATTAATTGCTATAAAATGGTACTGCTATCCAAATTTAAATATTGTTTTTGTAATTTAGAATTATTTTTCCAAAAATCAATTAACCTTTTTTTTGTCTAAGGCTATTTTGGGCTATTAGCTATGAGTTAACTTTAGGATCTGTTTTGTGAGGAGCTGATTAGGCGGCTCCTTCCCTAATCATTGTGAAGCCACATCGTATGCTGTGTAGGTTGTTTTTTTGTCCGATTACCAATGTCGATTATTTTGTTAAAACTAATAAATGCACTTTAGGATGAAAAGAAACTGAGGAAGCTTTATTAGTTTAATGCTCTGTTGCTTTCGATAGTTCTTGGTAGGTGGAGACTTGACGGTAACAGCGACTGGGCAAGGTGAAGGCTCCATATCAGTAAGTCAATCATCATTTTTAAAAATAATTACTGTAACACTGTTTTAGTTATTTCATGTTCTGTCTTTATTTTTACTTTTCCCTTATTTTTCTTTATGCATGTCATACTATACATGTATGTGTTACAAAGCACGCAGGTTTGGATACAAGTGCAGGGTTTATTAGCAGGTTCACAGACAAACAGATCAAAGGGGTTATTTATTTATTTTTAATAAATTTACAAAACATTCCAAAAACAAAACATACAAAACATTCCAATAAACGTTCTTGCCTTGTCATTGTGGAGTATTGTGTGTCGATTGAGGCAAAAATTAGTTGAATCCATTTTAAGATGAGTCTGAAACTTCTGTATGCACTGTAGGTAGTTCACTATAATTCCAGGATAGCGATAGCTGCTGCTAAGTACTTTATGCAAATCGTTCCACCATGTTGGGTAAAGAGGACGCCACCTACTCACCCTTGAAAAAATGTGTCAATTCGGAGGCAAAAGATGCATTCCTGGGGTCAGAGGCAAAGGAAACAAGCAGAAGCAAATGAAAAAATTCCAAAAGCAAAAGAAGGATTCTATGAGCAAAAGAAAAAGATGCAAAAGATGAAATCCAGAAGTAAACGAAGGATTCAAAAGCAAATAAACGGATTCCATATGCAAAGGAGCAGAGTAAGGGTTCCAGGAGCGGAGTAAGGGTTCCAGGAGCGGAGTTCCAGGAGCGGAGTAAGGGTTCCAGGAGCGGAGTAGGGGTTCCAGGAGCAGAGTAAGGGTTCCAGGAGCGGAGTAAGAATTTGAGAAGCAAATAAAGGTTAAAAAAAATATCTAATGTGAGATTGTAATACTACATAATTAGCTTGCGGATCATGTAATTTTATTTAATATTTCAGCCACAAAATTAACTTGATATAAACATACTTAATTAAGGTCATACCTATTTTGTTATTGTTACACTTTATTCCTTATTTGAATTGCTTATGTTTGCTTAGGGGGGTTGCATACTCTGTAAAGCTTTATTATTATTATTATTATTATTACTATTATTATTATTATTATTATTGCAATAATTTGATATTTTGCCATCTCTCCAAGGTTATCACCTGGTATTACAGCAGACCTGAAAATTCTACAAAGTGTAACAAGTTTGAGCTGGACGTTAAAATGATCAGAAATAGAACTGGTACGTTTATAAATAATTATTGCTAATAAATCCTAGAGATGCATTATGGCAGGGGAAACATGTCACAATGGCTGTTGCTTCTAGAGTACTTTAGTTTTAGGAGAAATGTCTAGTTGTGTAGTTGGCCACACTGCTTTGTTCTAAAGCCACAGAGTGTACATTTAAGCCATTGTAAAGTGTATTATGCCATTTCTTTATTCCTGTTTTATAGCATGCACATTCTCAGGCAGAGAATGAAAGTATAGTGTAGGAAGGAAAGTGGTTCAGTCCAGGGATTTTCCCTTCTCCCCACACACCTGATCCAACTTGTGGTGGGCTGGATAATTAGCCAGTGAGATGGATCAGAAAACATTTTCCTGTTTTCCTCGCAGATCTTGCCGGTTCATTTTGCACGATAACCATGATCAAAAGGAGTTAGTGTATGTAACTAAGCTGTTTGAATTAAAAATGAAATATCAAAACTTTTTAGGAATGCTAACGAGACGGAGCCATTTTATTTGATCCCATACAAATGAATACAAAGTCATAAGAAGGCCTTCGAGTGCTAGCCCCGCTCCTAACCTTAACCATTCATAACTTTTCATATGAGTTAGCTCATGCAGTTTATTTACAAATTGGCAATTGTGAAACTATGTTGATATAATTTTAGTCAAATGTTTTGATGTCATATAAATTGTGTTGATTCCATGTAAATCACCTACTTTTTGCAGCTTCCTATGAGAACGCACAAGAGACTTACACACTTGTCATAGAGACCAAGTAAGTAAAACCGATTTGCTTTACACTTTTAAGCATCCTATGGTTCTTAGACTAATAGTAATAAGCAGCTGCACACACTAGCTAGCCAAACCCCATATAAAGTGGCCAAGCCGTCCATGGCATGGGCGCCATCAATGAATATTACAATTTCATGTGGGAATACATGTGTTTTTGGTGTGGTAATGACGCTCTTATGATTGACTGCGAGGGAACAGCTTCCCCAAGCTTGCAAAATTTGGTGTGTATGCATAATACTATTACGTGATTAATAATTAAGTTGCTTATGAACAAACAGTGAATTTATACACAGGTATTACACCACACGCATGCGTTGTGACTTGCCGAATGAACGCAGCATACATGCGGCAACCATCTTGCGTACACGTGCGCGTAGTTAACAGCAAGTAAAACCCCGGCCGTAGGTGTTTATATTAACTTTATATCACCGGCATAAACTCAACCCATAACTCTCTAATGTTAAATTTCATGTACTTATTTTCTTGTAAATCAAAATGGTACTGCATAGGATTCCATGATAATTGACTACGCCAAGATCAACTTTCAACAACTGCAATTTTCAACAAGCAATTTGTGGCTCTTTTTGGACTATGTTTCAACTGGATTTCAATGCAAATCCAAGGGGTAGTGACAAGTCATTTAAAGTATGCTTACTTTTTTTATTTATTTTTTTTTTTTTTAAATAAAACATTGAAAGACTATTTGCTGTCATCATTGATGTGTATGAGTTTTAGGGAGTAACTTGGAAGTAAAGTAATGAGTAAAGTAATCTCATTACATTTTGAAAGAAGTAGTTAGTCATTTGTAATGGATTACTTTTTTTGAGTAACTACCCAAACACTGCCTACCATAAACAGTTTATAACCTGACTCGTTCGAGCGATTTGCGTGGCACCATGGTCTGCATTACAAAGTGAGAAACCGAGAACAGCAAATTGGAATGTTGTAAATTTTATTAACATTAAAGCCTTTGGAATGTTGCTCAAAGGCATTGATTGATGGATAAACTCGTTAGAGTGGAATTTAAACTTGAAATGTTGGATTGCTTTTGGTAGATTTGACTGGTATTAATTAATAAATTCGATTTTTGTTTACATACGATCTGGTGATGGCGGTCATAATAAAAGTTACTATCATTAGGAATGTCTGGTTTTATTCGGTCTCTGATTGCTGGTGGTCGGGTTCAGGTCAGATTCAGACAGAATGTTCTCTAGCTGTGGTCTGGTCGGGTTCAAAATTTGGGTTGCCTAAAAGTTTATACCTTATAGTCAGACCTGTAAAGTTTTTGCTGTATGATTTTTCTTTAGGTTCCTGGATGAAACTAAAGACGCTACTATGACGATCCTGGACATCGGCATGCTGACGGGATTTGTAGCGGATACAACTGATCTGAGAAAGGTATGAGATCAATGAAGCAGATCAGGAAAAAAAGGATGCAACGTTTGATATGTTTTCCCAGTTTTGTGATTAGAGGACTTCAGTGTAAGGTGCAATACTTCCACTGATCACCACATTCCACAGCCATATTTCAAATATTTTCCCTCTTTCAATGATGTGATGTTGCTATGCAACAGTCTAAACCAAATATATTTTATTACCAATGTAGGGGAAATCTGAAATTATACTGTTAACTTTATGCTATACTGAGATAATGTCACCAAAAAAAGTTATTTACAGGTGTAAGATTTTTTTTAAAAACAAGTTATCCTACTTTTTAGGGAAAATAAAAGGAAACTGTATTTCTATATTGTTTTAAGAAAATACTGAAGGGTTCGTGCAATCCTCTTTACAAGTCAATTTTAAAATATTCAGTATAAATCAGTTTCCTGTACCAAATAATTGGATCCTTGCACTGCCGATGCTCTTATATGGCATTTAACATTATTGATTGGTTGTTGCAGCCTTAATATGTTCTGGTAGCACATTGGATCTGTTGCTTAAGCACAATATAATGTCATGTATTCTCACTAAAAGCTTCTCCTTTAGTCATCGTGGTTCCTTCTCCACAATGGCTCCCGTTTCTGCAGGTATTTGTCCCAACTCACTAGAGTTCTTCTTAACAAAATAGGGAGCCTAATTAGAGAAACTCTTCTGACGCATGTTTGAAACAAAAACGCTGCATTCCCCAATAGAGTCAGTTAATTAAACATTGTGTCTTCCATTGCAGTTATTATATATCACAGAAGAAACCAGGCATATTCAATTAGTAATAACATATCATATGTAATAATAATATAAATGTAACATATAACAAAATGACATTTAATTACAATTAAAACAATGAAAATGCAGCTGTCTCATCAACCGTAGTCATCTGTAGGTCCTGATTAGGGAATCCAATGCTGCAGAACATTTTGTTGTGCGTGAAGAAGTGTGTGGGAAGGTGGTCATAATTATTGTGATCAGATGCAACATCTTGAATCTGTTTTATTTTACCAGTTGATGGGGAAAGACAGGTACATTGAGAAGTTTGAGATGAACGAACAGCTTTCAGAGCGAGGATCCCTCATCATCTACCTGAGAAAGGTACTCACAACAGACGACTCTCAACTTATCATCTAATAATAATAATAATAATAATAATAATTATAATAATAGCAATAGCAATAATCTTTGTTTATTAACCTGTCTTGTATAGAATGCAGTGTAAAGTATAAAACAATTTGCAGATCACGTCTTCTTGCGAAACAGTCATGATCAAGGCGGGAACGGGAGCTTGTTAGCAATTTAGCCAATATATATATTTAGCCGTGGTTTTATTTATTTATTCATTTATTTTTAGTTGTGGATAGCAATATTATGTTGAGAATAAAGAACCATTTGTAAATGCAATTCAATTAATTTAATTACATTAATTTTGTTTTATTATATCAAGTCCTATGTATACACACAGTTTTGTACATTGGGAATTTGTTGCCAGTCTGCCTTGCTTGCTAACCTGTCCTAGTTGGTTGCTAGCAAACTAGCTAACTCGCCAACCATAAACAGTAAAAAACACAAAAGTAAAAGATATTTATACTATCTAATCCAGCCTCCAGATTGACTGCGTATCGCCACTTCTTTTTTATCTAATAATTTATAGCCGGTTTGGGAAGTATGATATAAAATCTCATGCGTGCACACTACTAAAATTTAGCTCTTCCTTCGTTTTGAATTTTCTGCGCTGCAATACTAAGGGCCACCCTTTCAGACGTTAATGCAGTTCAACAAAGCAGTTGTGCTATTGGTCAACGATGCAAATTTGCGTGTCAAAGTTCACCAGAGTTTATCTTGATGCGAAGATTCGCTCATGAAATTTATAAACCATTAATTAATAAAACCAAAGGATGGTTAAACTGAAAGAAGAAAAAAAGTATATTGCAAGCTGCTTTTTATTGAATGCATGGAAGCCAGATGGATATATTTGAAGAGTCTATTTCTTTTTGCTAAATCTTGGTCACCGTCCATAATGAGAGTTAGTGCACTGGCAGACCTCCATGAGCTTAACTCCAAAATACAGATGAGGGTATAAAGTGCCAACATTGGTAAACAACAGCTAAACAAGAATCAAGCCTAGAAGAACTACAAATCTAAGGAAACGAGAGATAAGGAACTAAAAGTGAGGCCAGCCTAAAATTAGAGATAAGACTGTCAATTGAAGCGATGATGCAACACAAAAAATACATTGAGAAATTAATCATGAAATGAAAGTTGGTCAAATAAATAAAAAACTGAGTAAAAAAAACAGCCACAGACAACACAACAAGATAGTAATAAGACCATATTGCTTATTCATTAGTAAACAAAGTTTCCTTGACAGAGGGAATTACTCACACTCAATCATTTTTAATTTCATTTTTCTCTCTCTAGGTCTCAAATAAGGTTAAAGAAAGAATTGCTTTCAGAGTACACATGCTGTTGAAAGTTAGTGTTCCTCAACCAGCGGGAATCACTGTGTATGAGTATTACACTAAAGGTGCGAACCACAAAGCAGTCATACAAGTGCACATAATGGAAGAGTGTTTTATGTAAATGTGAGAGGTAAGGCTAGTAAACGTGATTGTTTAGGTGAATATGAGAATGTTTTATGTGGGAAAATGGTGTGTGTTTGTGAGGTACTCATATAGGCGCAATATATATATTAACTTTGTATCTTTTGACCTACCTACCATATATATATATATAAACACACACACACACACTTATGAGGTCCATGTGTTTTAGAGAACCAATGTGTGAAGTTTTATGACACACAAATGAAGAAAACGAGCGGCTCAATCTACGTCCTCTGCCCTACAGAAGTGTGCACCTGTGCCGAGGGTATGTTACAGCATCAAGCTTTGTGTGCATGTGTGTGAGAGTGAGAAGACCATAGCCCTCTGCATTATTATACAATTCCTAAAGTAACAATATTGAGGTTATTTGTACTTTTGACTTCTGAATTTATTGGTATACACATTTATTAGAATAAAACGGCTCCAATTTTTTCTTCCTTTAAAATGTTATGGTTTATGAACAGAGAATAGTCTCACAATTATGACAAATGAGTGTATCTTGAGCCATCAATAAGACACATTTACATTTACAGCATTTGGCAGACGCTCCATAACGTCTGCTTATCCGGAGCAACTTATGGAAAACATTCTTAAGCAAGTGCAGGTCGGCCCAAGTCGAAAGATACCAACAGGATAAGGCACGACCAGAAAAAAAGTAGTTTTCACACAAGTAAATAGATAAGAAATAAGTAATAAAATAGCTTCTTTTTTTTGCACATGATTTGCGTTCATCTAGGTGCTAATTAAAGAGATGGGTTTTCAGTCTGCGTTTGAAAACAGCAAAAGACTCGGGCTTAGTCCACACTAACACACGGGTAAATTAGAAAACGCATCTTTTCTTGCCCTTCCGTCCACACTAAAACGGCGTTTACCACACCGAAAACGCATCTTTTCAAATCCGCAATCCAAAGTGGACGAATCTGAAAATGCAGTTTTGGTGTTGCAGTGTGGATAAGAAAAACTGAGCTTTTCAAAAACGCTGCCAGTATTTAACTCTAATTGTTCAGCTGCAGAAACGCAGCCTTTAAAACGCAGCTGTCCTCGAACTGAGACATGATTGCAAATTCATAAGATTTGATTTGAGCCAACTAGTGTGTAAAGTTATGAAGGGTGAGGGGAGGGGGTTAGCACTTGTAGCTTCATTCGTATCAAATACAACAAAATCACTCACTCAACGTAAGTTGTACGAGAAAAAGAAAAGCAGACCGTTTGCTGGGACTGCAGGTTTTGGAATTAACAACCTGTCACAACTTAATTTTTACCCCCATAGCAAGCTGCCCTCGACTGAAGGGGCCTGAAGTCCCAACTGAAATGAAACGCAATAAAGAAGCCTGTACCAACAAGGACTACGGTATGCACGCTTCCTCTGAGTGGTATAATTTGGTGTAATTGCAAATAAAATTAAACAGGTGACCTAAAGTATCCTTTAGGATAGTAATGTCTAACACTGCAGATATTGTATTTGTAAATGAAACTAAAAAGGACTGTTTGTGTAATAGACGTTGGTTGCTCATTTCATTTGTAAATGACTCAGGCTCCATCAACAAATGTGCTTAAGTATGCCACATAATTAAGCCATTAGATGGCTGGGATATGAATGCAAATTGGTGGACCTTATTTTTTGGGGAACCTGGAACATGGCAGCACTGCGGAGTCTCTGCTGGTCTGTTCTATAGAAAGGTGCAGCCAACTGGCATTTTATGTATCTCGGGGTGTTGCTAGAGCAGTTGAAGCAGTTGTATCTTAAGTATTTGAGTTAGTTTATTCCATGCTTTTAAAGGGGCAGTAAGGGATTTCAAATTGGTGAGCATTTCTGCTCTACATGCTTTTTTTTCTCTCTCTCTCTCTCTTAATTGTTTGCAAATATGTGAGACAATTCTTCCTGTTGTCTCTGAATTGGGTATGATAGTTGTGATTGGGAAAATATCCATCAGTGAATATATACTGTAAAATGTAATGTGTTTACAAGTTCCGAACTGTGACAGGGCAGGTTACATGTATTTGATGCTTTGGCACCAGTGTATTCAGCTTAATGTAGACTGTTCTGGAGAAATCCCACTGGATGAGAGTAAAAAATATTTTTCTCCTTATTGTATTTATACATGTATACACTTACAACTGGATGGCATGTTTCTTCCTAGAATTTTATTTTATTTTATTTTTTTAATAAAACAGCAAAAAAAATCTATAAAACAAAGTAGATAATCTTGGTTTTCATTAGCTTTATCGTCTTATTTGCTTTATTCTAGTCTAACTTTTTCTCATAATTTCAGTTTACAAGGCAACTCTGGACACGGTGACAAGAACAGGCTCCACAGACACCTACACCTTCATCATAATAAAAGTCCTTAAAGAGGGTGAGTATCTGAGCTGATGCATATAAATCCTGTGCTGCAGAAAGAACAGGTATCTTCATTGGTTCATACAGCCACTGGAGAACAGTTGGATCTCATTAGAGGAGGCAACACACATTTAGCATAAACCAAAATAACAAAATACAAAGAAAAAGCAAGCATGCTTAAATATTAATGCTTCTAAATATTCGGTGCACTGGTCTCAATATTTGCGATATGGCAGCACCAATTATCAGTCCCAGTGAAGGAGGCGTGGCCTCTGTGCTGGTCAGTCCCAGTGAAGGAGGCGTGGCCTCTGTGCTGGTCAGTCCCAGTGAAGGAGGCGTGGCCTCTGTCTGTCAGTCCCAGTGAAGGAGGCGTGGCCTCTGTGCAGGTCAGTCCCAGTGAAGGAGGCATGGCCTCTGTGCAGGTCAGTCCCAGTGAAGGAGGCGTGGCCTCTGTCTGTCAGTCCCAGTGAAGGAGGTGTGGCCTCTGTGCCGGTCAGTCCCAGTGAAGGAGGCGTGACCTCTGTGCCATTCAATCCAAGTGAAGGAGGTGCGGCCTCTGTGCCGGTCAGTCCCAGTGAAGGAGGCGTGGCCTCTGTGCCTGTCAGTCCCAGTGAAGGAGGCGTGGCCTCTGTGCCTGTCAG
>JAOUQW010030138.1:0-22214 GCA_028565825.1 Olivaichthys viedmensis | reverse complement strand
CTCTCTGGGGAGGTAGTATGGCCGGCACTTTACAGTCATAAACTCCACCAGCGACGAGCAGTAACTCGAGACTACTAAAGCATTCCTGCATCATTCATTATTAATGTAAACACACAGGCCACCACCGCGAGTCTTACCAGACAGTGCTGCTATCCTGTCGGCACAATGAGTGGTTAGCCCAGCTAGCTGAATGGCTGCATCCGGAATGCTGTCGTTGTGCCACGTCTCACAGCAAACAAAAACACAACAGTCCCTGAGTTCACGCTGGGTAGTTGTAACGCTGTAACGCTGGGTAGCTGGGTAAATATGATAGTGTATGCCCAGAATTATATAACTGCATTGTTGGATATTGACTGAGTCCAGTATTAAAGTATCTCTAAAAACAGTGCAGACATAACAAGTAAGGAATTCATTTAAGAACTTTGAATGTCTTTACAAAAATAGTCGTTATACGTTATCTGTCATGAGACTCATACAGACCTTATAATACGGTATGTCCATATGGCCAGCTATAATTACTGTGGCATAAAGTAGCTCCACTGAATCAGACAGCAGCAGACATAATGACGTCTCATAAAGTCTGTCCATATGGTGTTCTTTACAAGGCTGCTAAATGAGCAGATGAGATGATGCCATGTATGATGTCCTCACCATGCATGCACAATGAATTACATTTACATAGTGTCTATAAAACTTCCAGGGCTTCAATGATTCACTTAAATGGTCCTGTCAGGGGTAGAACCAGGGCATAGATCCAGTACTTTAAAGTTCATTTTGCTCGATAGTCTAGAGCCTAAACCCAATCTTAGTTTTGAAAATGGAAAACATGAAAAAGTTTAAATGGAAATATCAGCTAATGTTTTATTTTGGTTTATGGTTAAAAGTGTGTGTAGTACCAGATGTTGTTCTGGGAGCAAAACAGAACTTAAGAGTTGGACTGTAATGGTAAAGGCATACATAAGTTAATTTCTTTAATAGCAGGTGTGTAAAAGGTTTGATACATCCACAGAGCCCATGAGCTTGGAAAGCTGTGTGTGCAGTGCCTATATGATTGGAGCAGTCAGTGTTGATGCTGCTCTTTATGGAGCAGTCATTGTTTATGCTGCTCCTTCTTTAATAAAAGAAACAGACAAATTTTGCGTGGGAAGTCACATAAGTCATAACAACATAGTTATGTACCATAGTCAGGTGTGAAAAAGATAAAAGATAGACGATGCCCAGCTCTATGTTCTGAAGTTGTAACCCATTGGGTAAAAATACAAGCAATATATTGGCTTACAATGGTGGCAACTTCAATTTTGAATTCACACTGGATAAACGAAGTGCCAGCAAGGAAATGGTCCAGCATAGACATAAGCAAGAGAAAGGAGAATCTCTGCACATTTTAACACCATCTCGAGTCTCACTCTCCTCCAGCCAAGGGTGAAATCACATAACACACTCTATTAGGCTTCCAAGACACAGCTTAGAGATGTGACAATTTGTCTGTCATCGTGACTTACTCAGTCTGCCATTATGGATGGCTAAATGTCATCATTCAGAGATAGAGAGAAGAGGGAGAAATGCAGAGCACATGTAAGCGTAGGGGAATGAAACAGGTGAACAACAGCTCATCCTCCAAGACACAGTGTGTAATTAGAGTTGCAAGTTTGCCCATGTGCCCATCTAGAGGGATTAAGGGCTTCAAATGGAGGCCTGGCAATTGCTATTCAATACCATTTTAATTAGAATAGAATAGAATGCTCCTTTATTGTCACATATACAAGTACAGTACAGTAAAATTGATTCTTCGCATATCGGTAAGCTGGGGTCAGAGCACAGAGTCAGCCATGATACAGCACCCCTGGAGCAGGGAGGGTTAAGGGTCTTGCTTAAGGGCCCAACAGTGGCAGCTTGGCAGAGCTAAGGCTTGAACCCACGACATTCTGATCAGTAGCCCAGTGCCCTAACCACTGAGCCACCACTGCCCTAGAGTTGCACGCTTAATGCATCTTAATGCATGTTTGTTTTCCATATCTTTGCAAAGTCTTGCCAACTTTAGTGTCAAGTAGGGCAGTGGTGGCTCAGGACCGATCTTCACCCCAGGTGATCCTCCATGTAACACCCTGTATTGAGAAAAGAAAGTGCACAGTTCCAGTTTGTCTAACATGGTGCTCAGAGAAATTGTATTTTCCAGCTCTGATTGACTCCAGCGCAGCCAGAAACTTTATGGATGAGGAAAGGGCTCAACAACTAAAGATCATAACCCATCCATCTCCTAGGAGAGGGGTGAACTGATAGCATGGGGACTTCACTGTCATGAGACCTGTATCTCCCTGCCATGCCACCCACATAGAAAGAGGTCACAGTCCAAGTCCCCCCACTCACTCAAACAGTGCCATAGATCTTCTTCCTGGTACCATGCCCCCACAAAGCAGAGCCTACCACCTGTCTGTTTCTGAGACAAAAGCAATGGAAGCCTATATCCGTGAGGCTTTAAACTTAGTATATATCTGCCCCTCAACATTCCCAGCAGCCGCAGGCTTCATCTTCATTGAGAAGCGGAGGGGAAAAAAAAGGCCATGCATAGACTATAGGGGTCTCAATGCGGTCACAGTCAAGTATAGATACCCCTTACCCCTAGTTCCCTCGGCCCTAGAGCAAGTCTGCAGAACACGGCTCTTCGTGAAGTTGGACCTGCAATGTGCATTTAACCTCATTAGAATCCGAGAGAAAGACGAATGGGAGACGGTGTTCATGACGACATCTGAACATTATGAACATCTGGTGATGAGTTACGGACTGGTCAATGCCTTCGTTAGGTACTCCAAGCATTCTTGAATTAGTTTGTTATAATTTATATTGATGACATATTAATCTTCTCAACCTCAGAACAAGAACACATTAACATGTTCGTCAGCTCCTTTCTAAGCTCCTTGAGAATAAACTCTACGTCAAATTAGAGAAATGCAAGTTCCAACAGCCCTCCATAGCCTTCCTGGGGTACATCCTTGATCAGCAGGAGGTCCAGATGGATACCTCCAAGGTCAAGGGAGTCAAAGAATGGCCACAACCCAGCTCATTAAAGGAGCTTCAAAGATTTCTTGGATTTGCAAACTTCTATCGAAGATTCATCCAAGGCTACAGCTCAGTGGCAGCTCCACTCACTTCCCTACTAATCGGGAAACCTAAGACACTGAAATGGAGCCTTCAAAGCTCTCGAGGAGCGTTTCACCTATGCCCTCATCTTGAGACACCCAGACCCCTCAATGACGTTCATCATAGAACTGGACACCACCTGAGAACGGCATTGGGTCAATCCTCTTGCAATGCCATGAGATTCCTCCCAAGCTCTACCCATGTGCTTTCTTATCTCGAAAACTGAACTCAGCGAAGATAAATTACGATGTAGGAAATAGAGAGCTCCTGACCATCGAGGAATGGAGGCACTGGCTCAAGGAGGCTGAGCACCCATTTCTCAAAGACCATAAGAACCTTGAGTATGTTAAATCGGGCAAACATTTAAACCCCCGTCAAGCCTGTAGGGCGTTGTTCTTCACCTGGTTCTGTTTCACCCTTACCTATAGACCAGGCTCCAAGAATGGTAAAACAGATGTTTTCTCCAGACAATTCGAAGGTCCCCAGGAATCATAATCCATCCATTCCGTGATCCCGGGAATCATGCATTGTGGCCCCCGTTCAGTGGGAAATCATGGATGACATCTCCTGAGTTCAAGCCAACAGACCCTCACCCTCAGATTGTCCTACTGACAAAATCTATGTTCCCCCACATTTTCTTAGAATACATTTATTTTTCTCATATGCTAATTAACCACAAATTAAAAAAAATCACAACCTTTTTTGCCCATCTTTACCTTAGCTGACTATTTAAATTTTATATGAACATTTCTCTAACAGCAAAATTATTGATTTGTCTCAGTTTTAAATATGCTTGTCATTTTAATAGCAATAATTATCATGCTTGTGGCGAATTATTACTGGCCATTGTGATTATGCTCATCCAACACGGGGCTCTTGTGAGGAGCAGAATTGAGGCAAAACATAGGGTCTGAATCTTTATTTCAAAACAGCCAATGCATACATGACAAATGGAGCATGCAGCTTAACCCTACAGAGAATGGTATGGGAGGTGTATAGTCTGGAAGTATGGTATGGTAATTATGGGGGAAAAAATAACAGAATACAAATTAGCATAAAGCTAGTGTGCTACTACGCAATTAAAATCAAAGGAAATTAACTTAAATATATGGTTGGTATATTGCAAGAACAGCTCACATATGGTATATGTTATACAAAATGGTGTGTTAAGGCTAATGGTAATAATGTGAACATTATACTACATTACACATTAAAATGAATGTAATAATGAATGATGAGTATTAATTTAGAGTCCCGTTCTTCCACCAAAGATTTAGCTCTTAATTGCAATTCTGTTACTTTTTGTTTACTTTGTGGTACTAAAAACAATTAAGTTGTATTAAAACATAAGAAACGCCAGGTGTTCAAAAACTTTTGACTGGCAGTATATTTTTTATATATTGAATATATAGAGTAGAAGCTCACTGGTTAAGCTTGTGCTCTCATAACTAGAAGGCTGAGACTTCAAATCTATTATTTCTACAGATACACCATTTCCCCTGTTAATCCACTATTAATCATAAGTACTGCCCACATACATAGGCCTAATAGACTATGCAATTACTGTTTGCATAAAAAAAACCTCCAGCTTACAAAACATTGATATAATCAATCGAATGTATGCAACACGTTGAATCTTCAGCCTGCGGCCCAAAAAAATCTACCCGTGGGAGCAAGTTAAAAGTATCTTGATTCCGCTGAGGGCCTGGCAAACCTGCATGGCTTCACTGCCACAGAGCCACTATTGGGCCCTTGCTATGTACTTGAATTGTATGAATTCTATCCGACTTGGAAATTGTTGTGGATTAAAAAAAATCAACAAAATGAGTAGATGATCAAGCAATGATCAACCTCATTAACATGGATGTGGAATGGGACAAATTTCATTATGGGATGAGATGGAGACCCAAACTCTTACGGCATAAAGCTCAAAGCTGACCCTGTGTTGGATCTTCTTCTGATCTAAAACCAAGTAACTGGGATATCAGTAAATAAGAAACATATGAGGGGCGCGGGATGGCTGCTCAGTCGGCTATAGTAACCTAGATGCTTGGCTCACATTAAAATTCCCTCTTTCAGCAGGTTTTTTCCCTCATCTCCTGATCTAAATGCTCTGGCAGGCAGCCAGCCAAGAGTCTGTGTTTAACCTCCTGTAGTTCACTGCACTCTTTATTCACATAATGCATATACTACTGACATGTACATGTAATGGTATTCATGTTTACATTCAAAATCAAAATATTCAATTTGGTAAAATATCATATTACTGTAGTAAGCATTACTACATTATTATCCCAGTATACACACATGCACATATGCACACACCCCTGCAACATTCCTGTTGTCAGCAAGTTCCGCAGCTTAATGAAAGAATGACGGGCAATTCAGGCATTCACAAAAGCTCAACTGAAACATATTGAGCTGCAGCATGTGCCAGCATTTCACCGTGACCTCAGCACTTAACTAAAGTGAGAGCTATTTTTTGGCCGTCTGTCCAGAATGGAGAACACCACTGATGAACGAAATGATGGAACTGTAATCCCATTCACAACCCAATGCACAGGCGTCTTCCAGTCAGGTTTAAAGTTTAATGTTGCAGGTTATACTTTTTATTTACATTTTAGCAGAGGTATTTTTTGGTCACTATAGCAGGTGCTGCAACAGTGAAGTGACTTACTGTACATGTGATCAATTTTACTTCATTTCAATATGCCTATTTACTAGTGTTTTTAAGGTAGATGTGCTACTCCAGCAGTTATGGTAAGGTTATGGGAATCTTGGTGTTAACAAAAGATGAGATGCCATTATAAAGATGTCCATAATAAATCTGTATTCACACAAGAAATACAGTAAGTAAAAAACACGTACTTGCATACAAATCTTCTGAGTTCATTCTATTCTGTTACAGTATATGGGAGACAAGAAAAGTAGCTCATATTTCACACACTGCAAAACAATTACAGTAGTGGTCCAAAATCTGAGTCCATTGCAATGAACCAATTTTATGTCATTATATTTGAAAATATAATATAAAATATAATACAATTTTGTTAAATTATATTTCTCAAGATTATGTCATTCTTTACTAATATAAGTAATCTCATTTACTAAAAACAGTAACATATAAAACACATCCAACAGTAAGTCATTAAGAGACAACAACACTTAACACTGTTTGTTGAAAGCTTACCATTTGGAAGACATACAGTGCATACGGAAAGTTTTCAGACCCTTTCAAGTTTTCCACATTTTGGTATGTTTCAGACTCATCTTAAAATGGATTTTTCTCATCCATCTACACACAATACTCCACAATGACAAAGCAAAAACAGATTTTTTGAACGTTTATCTTATATAAACAACTTTCCTGAATTTTTATTGCTCCCCATCAATGTGCTTATTATGTTAGAAGTATGTTAATTAATTTATTCATCTGCAGTAACCGCTCTATCCTCGTCAGGGTCACGGTGGATCCGGAGCCAATCCGGGGAACACTGGGCCCAAGGAAGGAGTAGAAGGAAGTGTTTTCTTTATAGTCCACATGGGGTTCTGTATACGAGATTCCTTTAAAGTACTGCCTTCAACATGCTTAATTATCATTATCTTGAAAGTAAGTCTGCAAGAACGAATGGATGTGCTGAACACCGATGACACTGACACAGCACAGGTGGGTTACCTATAGAGTCAAATGAACTTCCACAGTAATGAAATAACGCATGCAGAATTTAACTGACACAAACAGTGTTTAATTAACACGTACTAGGGATGCACTTCTTTGATTTTTGATATGATACCGATATCTGAATATCGACCGATAGCCGATACTGAACCGATACTGACATCCTCTTAGTAACCGAGGCGACTCTCTTCAAGCTTTTGTTGTAAAGTTATGCGAAACATCAGAGGTGCGACGGCGCCGTGCTTTAGGACAGTTTGTGTCCTGTGTTCACGAGCATGATCTGTGTTGTGTCAGTCAAAAAACTGTAAACGTAAAATATGTCAGGGGATTGAATCTGGAAATAAGTCAAATCTGAGTGCTTCATGGTGGTATCGGCCCCCGATACTGATATACTCAGGATTAAATCAGTGCAGCCCTAGCAAGACCAACAGTGCTGAACTAACACCTACAGAGTTCAATTAATACCTACCCAGCTGAATTAACACCTACACTGGAGAAATAAGAACTACAGAGTTCAATTGTCAGCTGCATTAATTAAACCAACACCTTCAGTATTTCATTAACTCACCTACATTACTGATTTATCCCAAACCAGTCATGAATACAATGTTTATTAAAGTCCAGCTGGACACAAACGACCACAGATAAAGAGTCAATCTAGCATTCAACAACAATGTGAAATGGAATACTGCACACTTATTTTTTTGATGATTTTGATTAGGGAAACGACTAGCGTAGTGCACTTCACAACTGTGCACTTTCGAGGCATTTTTTATTTTATTTTTTGTGTGTGTGTGACACACTGACACAATTGATTCTTCTTCTTTAAACCTTACCGTTGGTGCTCATGGTGAAAAGTGTCCTCTCCTCCAGCACTAATCCAGCATGGTCCACCTTTTATCGAGGTGTTAAAGAAAGGGAAAGCGAGGTCCGACGTCAAATACCTGCCCTCGGCCGTGTTCACTACACTACACACAGTGTGCAACTACGTTCGGTCCCGGAGCAGCTCTAGTTTAAGGTGCACGGACGGACTTGGACTCCCGAGTAGGATGCGGATGGGTGTTTCCCGGTCCCTTCGTGCAGAAACCGATTTACCAGCCTGTCGTGATCGGATTGGAACACCGCCAGCCCGGCTCGGTGGTTTCGCAGCGGATCTCGGTCAGAGTCGGTCTGACTGCTCGCAGCATCTCTCCTCCACGGAGTTCGCTCCTGTAGTTGTTTATGGCCGTATTCACCGTCCCATGCTGGTGATGAGGGTGACACACGCCTGAGCTCCTTTTAGACGGCTTTCCGTACATTTAAGTGCTGTCAGCAGAGGCGCCTCTGTCTCGTGTGGACATGTGCGAAGATGCTCGCAGGACAAAAGAGCGTCTCTGCCCATCTCAGCTTCACCTGCGCGAGGAGAGCCGCCACACGAACCGTTAGCTAACAACCTCCACCTTCTGGACTTTTCTGGTATTACACGTTTATTACACAGCGCTAACAAATAAAACAAAAATAAACTAAAACTAACCAAAGCTAGACTAAGTCAAAACGAACACCTAACGTGGTCAACGTTTCATGCAAACACGTAATGAAACACTGCTGCGTTTAACTAAGAAATTCAGTGCGACTTGAGTGTTGAACGAACGCCTATAGTGTTGTTCTCTGGTTTGTTTGAGTCCTGCTGGGTTTATGTCAACGCCATGTGTGCGGATTTAACCCCGAGGATGTGCAGTGAATTGGTGAAATGGGCTTTGATAAGCAAATCATATTGTTTAAGTAAAACGTATTGTTTCCAAAAGCTGACGTCTTGTGGTGGTTTCTGATGCTCTCTGCATTTTCCACTTCAGAAAGCTCAGAGGAGGAAGGAATCCACACCTAGAGAATTCATTTCACACCTGGAGAGTGGATTAAATGCCCACAGTGTTCTGTTCACGCCTAGTGTCGAAGGAAAAAGTATACGAAGTTGAATAAACACGCGTTTTGAAGTTCTGCTGAAATCAGAGGAACTCTGGAGTAGTCAAATTAACACCTTAGGTGTTTGTTCTACCCTGGAGACTTCGCTGTGTAGGAGTTTAGGACAATTTGAACAAAACTGTTCCTTTTCATACACTGAATAGTGCGGATCAATCATGGTGTCGCATCATTAAATCGCTTTTCTTCATGGGGACGTGTAGGAAGTTCACTTACTTTGCTAACAGTCCCTGTACTTTGTCAACAAATGCATTACATTTATTCATTTGACAGACACTTTTATCTAAAGGCCTAACAACTGTGTCATGGATCTTCGAAATTGGATGACTGACAATGTTTTGCAATTCAACAAAAATTAGTCTGAGGTGATTTTATTCGGTCCGCTGAATTTAACAAGTAGTTTCTTGGAAAATCTTGGCCTGCTATCTCATGTTAAACCCCATGTGAAAAAATCTTGGGGTCATTTTTGCTTGTGATCTCAAATTCAATAAACGAATGGCAGCAGTTGTCAAAGCTGGCTTCTTCCATTGTAGAAATAGCTGTAAAATAAAACCTTTACTTTTGTTTCCTGATATGGAAAAGGTGATTAATCTCACTCGGATTACTATAATCCACCATACATGGGTCTAAGCCAGTACACACTGGCATGTTTGCAGCTAGTTTTCAATGCTGATGCACACTTACCCTGTGGTTTAAATAGGAGGAATCATATTACCCCAGTTTTAGCTTCACTTCATTGGCTCCCCGTTCATTTTAGAATCCAGTACAAAGTCTTATTGTTTGTTTTTAAAGCTCTTAATGGCTAGGCTTCTTTATATATTACTAGTTTAATTGATCTACATATGACCCCTAGACAGCTGAGGTCTTCTGATCAACTTCTTTTGACTGTTCCTCGTTCTCAGTTAAAGCAAAAAAAAAGCCTTCGTGATTGCTGCCTCAAGGCTCTGAAACAGCTGACCCATTGGCATAAGGTGTGTATCTGTTCTTTCCCTTTTAAGTCAAAACCTATTTTTACTGATTAGCATATGAAAAGCATATGAAAATTCATAAATGTGGGAATGCTCACTGGTTAAAGTAATTTCCTGTATTTGTTCGACTTTACTTGATACCACATTGGTTGTTTTAAAAGTGCTATATGAATAATGTTTACTTACTCACTTACTAAAGAGATTTACAAGTGAGGCAGAATCAATTCCAACCATATAGCTGAGCAGATGGTTAACTACAGGTTTTACTCAAGGATCCAACAATATCTCTGTGGCAGTGCAGGGATTTAAACTCATAACCTTCCAGTCACTGATTCTTTCATATAACTTTATGGGTAGTGGTTTTCTAAATGGTCTCTTTCACATAATACCCAGATGATGTCAGTGTTGTTCCAAAAACGTCTTTATTGGTTTAATATTTGGCAGGTCTAAAATAAATAATATTTAATATGTAATCCATTAAATTACTATTTGCATTAAAGGTTTAAGCAAACACTTTTCCAAACACTTTTGTGACTGTACTAAATTAATTAAACTGCCTGGAAAATCAAATTTACACAAAGTTCTCTCAAATGTAGTCAATGCAGCCAAGTCAGTTTAATGTTTAGCTTTACACTGTAGCTACAAGGCTAGCATAGATAACAAGCAATGTAAGCTTAGGACCACCAATTAGCGTCACACAAATTGCATGCTGAAATCATCTCACACTTGGCTCAAACTGTGTTAAACTGTGAAGTAATGTCAAATAGACTTGCTTATGTGCAAAACAAAATGGTATAGGTGAAAAGTATACTTGCAGGCATTTGAACTTGGAATCACATTTTTTATGGACAAATGGTATTGCTTAGCCAAACAATGACAATTGATGCAAGTATTTGATTTTGGCATGCAGGTTGTAGGATGCTAATTGGTGTCATAAACTTTAATTGCATGTTAGCAACAGTGCAAAACTATTGAAGCAAAATGTGCACACAAAGCATTTAAGGTAAGTGGAAAATTTCAAAATCTCAATTAAATTTTTTCCTTCGGATGTCTGCCAGACCTGGTTTTGTTGTGGAGAGAAAATAAATGGAACAGACTGTGGTGGCGGTAGAGTGAATATTTATCATATTTACATTTTCATGTGGCATACAGCTGAGGGTTGGGGGCGTTGCTCAAGGACTCAACAGTGGCTCTCTGGTAATGCTGAGATTTTAATTCATAAACTTCCAGGCTCGAGCACACAACTTGAACTGCATGCTTCATTCAAGGGATATATCTTAGAGAACAGAGTGGACAGGTAGAAGGTAAAAACCTGCTAATGTTTGACATTTAAATCATTTCTGTCTCTCCTTTTTTAAATCAGATTTTCCCATTGACGAGCTAAAAGCATTTTGCCATCTGCTCTAGCTTTTACAGCTGCTAGAATTGACAAACCTGCTATGATAATGTTGTTTTTGTACTGATCGGCCTGTTCAGTCTGATGTTGCTGTCGTCTTTTCTTTCACACTTAATCTGAAAGCATTCCTTGTGTAGCTCATTTATTTATCAAGACAGAGATACCAACAATGATGTGTAACTCAGGGCTAGTTTACATGTAGTATAGTATATCCTTATTTTGTGTCCTAAACTGACTCTGATTCCTTATTTTGAAAAGGGTTGCCTTATAATCCTTATTTTCAGTTCATAGCTGTTCATAACTGATTCTATCACCTTATTAAAAATATACAGCCACAGAAGAAATTATTTGGGGGAAAAAACAAACAAACAAGGTAGTATCATTGGCTGGAATCCACAAATAAGAAGTTTCAGGCTTTGGCCCTAGAATCCTATAAACCTTGATTTGTTACACATATCATTTTTAGTTTGGGCTGTGGTGGCTCAGTGGTTAGGGCTCTGGGCTACTGATCAGAAGGTTGTGGCTTCAAGCCTCAGCACCGACAAGCTGCCACTGTTGTGCCCTTGAGCAAGGCCCTTAACCTTCTCTGCTCCAGGGACGCTGTATCATTGACCCTGCGCTCTGTTGTAAGTCACTCTGGATAAGGGCATCTGCTAATTCTGTAAATGTAGTTAAAGAAAATATGCCCCTGTTTAAACTTTGGGTCTTCCAAATAATTAACAGGGACATTAAGAAAACATTTAAGTGACTTAAAATATACTAATTTCTATGTCTGTGCCCAAAACCTTTTCCGTTTCCTAATTTATATGATTGAGTTGCACCCTGCTAAAATCTCCATAATAGTGACCTATCCCAATTATGACTAAGCTGCATACTACAATATAATGGATCTATTTAACCTAATCATTTCACATGCCAGTTCTTCAGTTTTCAAGCCAGTGCCACCAAAACGAATATAGCTTTAGGTCAATTAAGACTTGATTTATTTTTAGACCATTAAAAATGTAATGCTTAGTTTTGTGCATACAATGTAAAGTTAATTTATAGAAATTACAGCTGGGCCATCTTGAGCATTTGTTGAGGGACTGTTTGTAACAAGAAGATGCACACTCACACATACTTGTATGTAGGTGTTTTGGCCATGTGTGAATACAATATTATTGACAGAGTCAAGAGCCTATGTAGATTTGTTATTACATCTTTTCATTAGACATGAAAATATGTAATAACATGTAGATGTAGATTAATAAATGATAAAATAAAAAGATATAGATAAATGTAGATTAATAAATAATAACCATTTTATATATTCAATACAGATTTTTAAAATATTTTTTAGTATATTTAATTGTAGCCTGGGTATTTCACACTGCAACCTAGCCTAGAAATGTTTAATCATATATTATGAATCAATTTTCAGTCATTTTTACCTGCAAGCATGAATTTATAAAATATAAATGAGGGGATAGTTCCCACAGACCTTTTGGGTTCATTCCTCTAGACACTCATTATTCATAATATTGATTACACATCACTGTAACACCACTGGCAGTGTTTTATAAAAAATAAACAGCTCCAAGAGATTCGTCAGTATTCACATCCCACCTTAGCACCTAATGACCTCATGTCGGCTTCTCAGTGCATGACAAATGAGCGAGGGTCGAATGGATTGACTAAAAAAAGAGAGGGATGAATTGATGAATATCTATTCAGTGTATGGTTGGACAGAAGAAAGGTATTATGGCAGTAAGGATGTATTGTGGCAGCAACGTAGAACATATAGATTACCTGTCTATTTCAAGATCCCGGCACATTAGCTAGGTTTTTGTTCAATAGACACACACATCTCTGGTAAACTGCCATGAACACTGGTCATTACTGAGCCGGGAACAATCCTGAAGACAAAGAACAGGCTGTTGAGTTAAAAAAGAAAAGAAAAATGTATACCCCATTTCGTTTGACAGCCCCATTTTGAAGAATTGGCTATTCTTCAATGGCTATTGTAAGAAAAGTGCTGTTATTTTCAATGAGTGCTCCAATTATTTCAGAGATACAAGAGGACAAGCATCGAAGTGTCTGAGGTGTCTGTTAAATCATATATCATTTTCACAGTTTATTGAAAACCTTTCAAATGCATTTTTTCAAGGCTTCCCTGATTTGTACTGGAACGGAGGAACATACAGTTTGACTGGAGTTACTGGAGATACTTTCTCAGAAGCACAGCGGCAATGCTCAGTGTAACAGCACGGACCACAGAGTTTGCAACTTGACATCACATTTCCCTGATCCCCTCCTGAAACGAGTAACCCAGTTAGTAAGATATGTCGACCACTTTCATGAACTATAGATCATAATCGAAGCTTCCCTCGCATCCATCAAGTCTCAGCAAAGTCAACCTGGACTCATGTAAAATTTGTAGGAATTATAATGAGTGACAGAGGTTTCATTGGACTTCATAAGAAAGAGCAAAAACTGGCCTGTGGGCAGTGCCATGCGACACCCAGCCACTGCAGCGCGACACTCACTTAGTGTCACATGATACTGTGCCACTGAAGCAAGACCATAGACCGTATATAACAGTAGTCTGTCTGTCAGTGACGGAAAGTGCACATGCACAAGGCAAGAGAGTCTCTTCCGGCTGCCAATCAACTGAACCCATACCTGTCAATCACCTCGTCAGCTACCCTCTGATAGATATCATCCAATAACTTCTATAAAACACAGTTAGCGTTAATAAAAACATTGAGACATATATTAATGTAATGGAAACCCTCAGGACTGGCATAAAATAACCCTAAATAACGTGTAAATAAGATATACATTCTGACTTCTGCACAATAGAATAACACGCGTTTGGTTAAAAATTGTACTACAGCAAGCCACTAGAGGGGGTTGGAGAAGTTTTGGCTTCACTTTTCAACCGCCCTCACGTTGTCCATATTATACAGTACATGGTCAATGTGGTCAATGTGCGACATTTACTGAGATGTCTTGCTCTGACATCACTTATGTTCTCACCTTCAATTATATAAATAAAGAATGTAGTTTTATACAATCCCAGGCAATAAAACTTTTTTTTCTTTATAATGTGTTATATTTAAAGACGTTGATAAAAATAGATAAAAATAAACTGTCTGGTAGCCTATTATGAAAGTGACAATAGTTTTATTCAAACGGAACGAGTCAAGTCAATGAAATCACCATCATCTATATTTTTGTCTGGAACTCGAGTAACTGAATCTAATGTTGTCAGGTGAAGTACCACTTTATGTTTTTAATATTATTTAAATCTAGCTACCAGATAAAATAATTGAGAGGCTACTGTTGGACTTGAACCCCGACCAGGATAGTAAACCATTGCTCAACTATCCTAACTGAGCCAACCCCTAAAGTTATTAGGGCTTATGCAAAATTGTGTCCAGTTTGCTGCTGACTATTTAAGCTAAAACTGCAAAAAAACAATGATGTAACTGATGCAATAAGAGTAAAAATTGTAAAGTCCATATTTGTTAGGCCTACAGCCCACAGCCCACTTACCAAGGTTTTGCTTGCCAAGTAGGATTTATAATAAGTGCAAAGTACTTTTTACTGTTAATAATTCGGAACAGTCTGCAAGTGAAAGATGCCTAGTGCAAGACAGTGAAACTGCCGCAAACCACTGTTCAACTGACAGGAACATTTGGGTAGTGACTCCTAACACTTGGTTAGTGTCATGTGATGATAGCAAAAATACAGTCCAGTTAATTCCAGCTACAACTACCACGCGGCCGCACCCTAACCTTCATAAATTTTCATATAAATTGTAAAAAAAAAAAAGTAAAAAAAACAAACATGAGATTGTTATGCCAAAGTAATTCTATGTAGTAATTTTACTTAATTAATTAGGAAAATGAATGGTAAGATTTTGAACATGGCTGGTTTCCTACAAAAGGATTCAGTTCACCGTCATGGGCTGTGTTAGTAATGTTGGCTATGGAGTGTTTTTTCCAGTTCTCCAGTACTTTGCAGTGTATGGATATAAAGGTTTTCAGTCATTTTGAATGTCTATTAGTAGCAAGTCAAGGCATTTGGACTAAAAAGGTGTTTTGCCACCATGAAGCCCCTCAAGTAAGTGACGATAAGTATACCAGATACTAGTTAGATAACTAGATACTCTGCACTTGTCATCTCTTTCTTTATCCATATATGCTCTTGGTCATGAGGAAGAATGTAATGCAGCTGACCCTTGCCAAATAGGTCACATCACTGATAGCCTTTTCTATGAGCATGACATTTTCGCTGTGTAACCACCTATGCAGCCAGCTGTGCTGGTTTAGACATTCTGTGCATCTATGCAAGAAATTGGATGGTGCATTATGGAAGAAGGAGTAGAGAGAAAGGTTTCTTTTTTTTCTGAAAACTAAATTAGTTTTTGTAGGAAAACGCATATATTAAAACTTTGAGGAAGTGGAGTGGCTTTCGCATGATTAGAAAGGCTTGAGTGGAATTAAAAAGGGGGAATTTAAGAACAAATTTAACCCACCCAAACCTAACCCTCAGTGTGCTGAGTCTAATAGAGTAGAAGAATTCCATGTTGCATGGGGTCTGAACACTGTCTATAGGTCTCTGTCTAGCCTTACTTTATTTAATTAATTAGACTGCTAGACAAACTTCATCCTAATCACAGATCTCAGACATGTCACGTATCCAAATGATCTGGCTCCCTCCTGTTTCTAGTTAGATTATAGATTCCATGGACAGTTTCTGGGGTGGAAAAATGAACAGTGGCAGAGTTACAGTAATAAGAATGAATGTTTTCATGTTAATGACTCAGTTCTACCACACCCTGCATCCTTTATTTTGACCGTTGTGCAATATGGTCTTTATCTGTTTGCTTCTTTTAAAGACTAGGACACCTGAAGTGATCAGTTGTGAATCTATATTATTCACTGCTGTCCAAACAGACTTCTCATATCAGCAAGAATAATTTCCATTTATCCCACTTCAGGATGTATATGGGTAATTTTCAGCAGTCGGTTGTAAATCATGGATGGATGGATGGATGGATGGATGGATCGATAGATAGTTTGCATGCATGTCTGATAGGGGAAAGCTGACATGGTTCTCAGCAGAATCTATAGGCCACATAATGGGTTTTAGAGAGAATAATGGGCACAATAAGATACACGCACATAAAATGAGTACTGTTATGTTGCCTGCAAAGCTTTATTCGTCTCAAAACTCCAGCATTAGTTGCATCTAATCCAGCCACAACTCAATTTTATGCTGCAGGCCCAATGCAAAAAGATGACTGATACAATCTAATTGTAACCTAATTTGCTCTGGAGGTTAGCATCATCATATGTATTACAAAATCATAGTTCTTTTGTCATGGTTCATTTAATGAAATTTTTGAAAATGTGTGTATAAATTAATGTATTAATGTAAAGTATGAATCAGCTGTTGCAATATTTATATATTGCAATACCTTCAGTTTTGAAATTACTTACATGCATCATAGCTTAGAAATCACGACACTCTGGTTATAGTGACCTTATTTTGGTAATAGAACTGATAAGATATAACACATAGGAAGTGTCAGGGTTAAATCTCCAGTCATGTTATGAAGGATGGTGTGTCTTCAGAGGGCAGGTGTAAAAAACTGTGAAAGTTTTAAGAATTCCTGACATAAACTGTAAACCTGTGTTCAGTTGCATTCTTCCTTTCTGATTTAAAATGAACAGATGAGTGTAAAGGAAAAGTGCAGAATGGCAAGTCTGACACACAAAAGAAAAATGCACTTACCATGAGCTACACAGAGGAGGAGTCGTAAGTTAAAGCAAAAGGGCAAAAGGTCAAGTATGACTGAATATTTGGCTCACATTTAACTGCAACCAACATAACAGAAATGAATAATACACCAGACAGTAGGTACCTGGTTCTTGTTCACTTTAGACAAGCAACTACGTAAGTGTGCGCACACACACGCACGCGCACACACGCACACACACACACACACACACGCACACACATCTCCATTTTGTCAGCATTCAGCAGAGGGAGCGCATTCCAGTTTGTTAGCATCGAGCCCAGGGAGCTTCCTGCTATGTCTGAGTTGCTGCATCATTTTGATCTGTTTGGATTAGACTGTAGACTGTCTTTTTTCTTTTTTTTGGTTTGTTATGAAGAGTGGCAGTCATATGAAATTAAATCAAAGAATATGTAGTTGAAAATAGTTGACTGACATAGCTAAACCTCATATGTTAAACATTGAAATGCCTTTGTTAGGTAAATAAATAAATAGAAGAAGAGCCGTTTATATACTTTTACAGGGTTGTGTGTTCACATAGTTTAAAGATCTTTGCAGGATATCATACTGATCATGTTTTTCCCCAGATATTGAACTTTGGGTGACCAGAAGTCCTTTTTTTCCCAGACATGTTCTCTATTTGAGGCTCAACAATTTTGTTTTACTTGTTATTCAGACTGACACAATCTTAAGCTACAGGTACAGGATACAGTGTATTTCCATTCATTCCATGCATTAACGGTGGATGAACCTGCATGCATGCAGTGCCACTTGGTACTGTGCGTACTGTGTAGCAGATGCTGTTAAGACACTCATAAGGGTTTGTTTCAAGAAAAGCTCGCCTGGTAGTTTGGTAGCTGACAGCTTGGAGGAGAGGAGCAGAGCCTAAATTACATTTCCATGAAAAACCCACACTTTTTACTCCTCACGTTTTCATTCAGAACTTTTAAGGACTCATTACAAATCTCAAAGGTCATGACTCATCATGATCATGAATCTTTTTTTAATCCGACCGCCATTCAATGAGTCACATTTCTGTGCATTTTAACTTTATTTATTTACTTTATTTAAAACCCCATTAAACCCAAATACATTTTTTGGATACCACAACCAATCATCTTTCTGCAACGACTTCCCATTAGTCTCAAAAAGAACCTGATCTCATGAAAACTTAGTGCAAATTTAAATAAGCCGATGTGGTTGGATTTAGCTTGATTTCATACTGAAGTTGTAATAAATGGTACAAATTCTAACTCCGCCCCTAAACCTAACCTTAAACTTTGTATCTTTTCACACAAAATAAGTAGTGCGAATAGTTATTAATTTGAAAGTGCAAGACCATGTTGAGAAAAAAAAAACATGTCCTGACTTTTAGTTTCAGTTAAAATCATTTACTTTTTACTTTTAAATACTTAAGTATACTTAAGTATGGACACGTTTTAACTTTCACTTTCACAAGTAGAATTTTTACTTTCAATTGAGTGAGATTTTGACACAATACCCATACCTTCACTGGAATTTTTGGATTTCTTTCCATCACTGTTGGTTTCAGAAAAGTTAAAGTTGAAAAAAAAAAGAAAAAAAAAGATTTGAGTTTTTCCCCCAATGCCCCAATCACCCCATGGTCACTCTAATTCATCTGCCATATTTTTATTACAGGAGACAAATTAACCTGCATCATACCAGCAGAGTCATGACTTAGATTGTTACAAATAGTAGAGTAAGAGAGCATTAAATGTTTTTTTTAGTTATTCTTTCTTAGAATTGACCTTCAAAATTTTCTCTTGTTGTGGCTGCCCTCAAAATGCTGCATTTCCTTTCGTGCAAAGGTTTGGAAGGCAGATGTGGTAAGGGGGTGGTGACTACACTGATCAAGTGTGGTGGCATTTAGAAACACTATATGCAGATTCAGATGAGTCGGAAATCTATTCTTTATTACTTATTAGTGAGAAGTTATGCCTCTGTCACTATGGAAACTCACTAGTACAAAGTGTGAGCAGCACCAATTATAGAAAACAGGAATAGGTGATGTTAGGTGCAATATAGCTTAGGGTACAGGTTGTAATGCTTGAATGAATGAATGTGTCTAGTTTATCATTCTGACCTCCTTCTGAATGTTCATAAATACTACAAGTTCCTCATAGAATTCATTCTAGCAAGTAACATTCTTCAACCCAGTTATACATCCTGTAAGCCATGAATTTCACCTGTTGAATGTTCAGTGTTTTTTCTTAATTATCAATTAATATTATGTATTACATTAGTTGGCAGCAGTCTGGCCCCATTCAGCCCGTAGGCTGCCTGTTAAATACAAGGCCTATGTCACTCTGCTGACGGGATACGGACACACGTGCATAGACACTTAACAACATTGCTTTTATTTACACGACTAGACATCGAACACTAAACAGGTCATCAGATACGGAGCATAGGCACAGGAAACATTAAACATGACATAGAACATTGACTGACAACGGACATGGAAAACACAGGGGTTTGAATACAAACACTAATTGGAGGACAAATGAGGAACAACTGGGTACAATACACATGACGCAACAGGACGGAAACTTGACAAACATAAACAGAAGCGCAAGGCAGCGTGCACGTGACAGAACCCCCCCCCTTAATGCGCGGCTTCCGACGCACCCATACAAGCACCTCAGGGGGGGGGCCTCAGACCCTTGGGCTCAATGTCCTCATCCAGGTGAGCGACTGGGGGCCGGCATTGAGTGGGAGACAGATGGACCCTCCCAGCGAAGCCAGGAAGCGGAGCACAGATGCCAACAGGCGGCGGGAGGAGAGCGACTTTGTCCACGGAGTTAGGGGACACAGAGGTGGGACTGATTGTGCATGGATAACACAAAACCTTAGGGAAGCGTAAGTAACAAATAATATTTTTTACTGTATTTCTCCGTTGTTGGACAGTATAAAACTACATAGCAAACAGCTTTGGTAACACTTTCTCTCATGCCTGTCTCATTCTAAATGTCACTCTGTGCAGGTTCGGGGGTGCGGACACAAACGTGAGGCTTCGCTTCATGAGGAGAAACATCTTTATTTAAACTAACATAGAGCATACACACACAGATACACACACTGACATGGACAACGAAAGACAACACAGGACAGAAGCGGACACAAGCGGGTATTTAAACACTTAATAATCAAGGGAGACGAACGAGGAACAGCTGTAAACATTTAACAACACTCACGCGTCACAAACAAGGAAACAAAACAAGCGCGTGGCCGCGCACGTGGCGGCCGTCGCCATGGCGACCGCCCCGCTATGTCGCGCACTCAGCCGGGCGTGACAGCCTCTTTTAGAGGTCAGGAAACCCCTTCTGTTTGTCTTCTGTTTATGCGCTGTGGAAGCCAATTGAGGCTCCCATATCCACTATAGTTATTACCCCTTTGGCTTCCCACATTCCATGCACGCTTCTCTTACCATTTTTGGTTTCCCTGTTCCTCGTTTCCACCTCTCTAAGGTTCATGAGTACTCTGGGAGCTTCTAATTTTTTAAATTGCGCTTCCTTGTTTCTTTTCCTTGCTTCCCTTCCTCACATCTTAGTTCTGGCCTTACGTGGAAAGGGTAATAAGATGGGATGCAAGGACAAACGCTCTAACAGGACAAGGCTCTAACAGATCAGCACATAAATAACACAGTGTAATTACACACTGTAATCAGAGCAATCCTCACTCTGAAAGCCTTGTCTTTCCTTGCTCCTCGATTCCTCTGAGTGCATTTAAATAATTGATACGTCCTTCATGATGGTGGTTGGGAAGCACCCTCTAATTGATGCCTCCTTGAATCCTCGATTCAGACCATGACATGGAATTTTAATCGTAGTCCAATAAGTATCTATCAATTCTTAATAAATGCGCTCAGAGAAATCAAGGAGTGGGGGGAGAGAAGGCTTCCAGAGTCAGGATACTCAGGTGCTTCCTTCACAGAATGTATTTTTTTAATTGTAGTACTATAATCCAAAAAAACTAAAACTAAATATAAAATGAATAATAATAATAATTAAATAAAAACAACGTATACAAATGAAAACCTTGGACCAAAGCCGATAAAAAGGTACTTAAATTAAAGTACTTAAATTAAATAAAACATGCCCGTATGAGAAGTCAGTTGATACAGAATAGAATCTTGTAAAGACTAAAACATCAACATTTAAGCATGTGATGTAATTCAGTGTGTAAACACACTGTTTTGTGTATATGCAGATGCGTCATCAATAAATGACGTTTAAAGTGACACTTCAGTAAGCAATGACTCCTCATTTGGCACATTTTACGTCCATTCCTCTGTCCTCGCATCCCATCCTTGCATCCTTTCCTTGCGTCCTCAAAGGGATGAGCTAAAGAGTGAGGAAGGACGCAAGCAATGTAAGCGAGGATGCACAGTTAATGAAATAAGAAGAACCTCTTATTTCCCCACTGTTTCTTAAAGTCTTACATGTGTAAAGCTGTAATTATGAGTCACAGTATTAAGTAACTTAGTTCCTAGTTCTTTGTTTAATGTTTTCTAATCCTGGTCACACTCTGTTAGTTCTGGTTTTGATCCCTGTCACCAAATCTAGACTCTGGTCCGCCTCTTCCTGATCCTGAAACTCTGAACATCTGTCTTGCCTCCCAATTGTTACCTGTAAAAAATGTTGTTGTTTTTTAAAAACAGTGAACATATCTTAAGAACAGTGAATATATCATCTTTGTGCTTTAAGAATAATATTCTTCTCAAAAAGTTTCCTATTTTGACCTGATACGTGTATTTAATCTTATATGCCACTATTTTACTGCTCTGTGCTTATTTAAATGCTCTGGGTAATGATGCATTGAGCAAACTCCAATCCCTTATTTCCCGGGAACTTATACATTTATAATACACAACAACAACAAGATTTGGTTGGACTGTTTTAGGCTTGCGGTTGTACAAGACCATTATGAACCTGAAACTGGATTCTGGATATGCATCATATTTGACTTTTTTTTTGTTTTGTTTTCCAACAGACCTTAAAAAACCTTTCATTAGTTGGGTTAGGTGTAGTGGGGTAGGACTTGAATTGAGAAACCCTGGTATTGAGGGCTGGGACATAATACGAACAGGCTGGCGCTCTGGAGACGCACCTAGAATTTTGATCGGTTAAGATAGTGGTAGTGGCAGGGCAGTGGTGGCTCAGTGGTTCGGGCACTGGGCTACTGATCAGACGGTCGTGGGTTCAAGCCTCAGCTCCGCCAAGCTGCCACTGTTGGGCCCTTGAGCAAGGCCCTTAACCCTCCCTGCTC
>JAOUQW010030119.1:0-22230 GCA_028565825.1 Olivaichthys viedmensis | reverse complement strand
ATTTCCTTATAAAACTGCACGACAGTGTGTCTAAGAGAATTGATGCAGTTTTAAAGCCAAAGGCTGCGAAACACCAACACACTGATTTGGTTTACTGCTCTTTATAGTATTTTTTTCTATTCAGGAACTTTTAATTTCATTTATTCCTTCAGAATTTCTTTCCATGTGCCTCAGACTTGTGCACGGTACTGTAAATCTATATAAATCAGAATAAACCATTTAAGAGGAGTTCCCTATTGAAGAAATAACACGAGTGTTTGAGTTTCCTTAAGTGTTCCAAAGTGTGTTGGAAGGATTGTTCCACATGGGTAAGTAAGTAAGTAAGTAATAAATAAATAAATAAATAAATACATACTGCACCTTTAAGATTGGAAACGTTGTTGGGGTTCCAGTCAGAATGACATCATTAAAGAAGAATTAGACCTTTCTGGACATGCGTGACATCATACCATGTGCGAAAACGCAGAGGAGGCGACGAGGATTTAGAAAGGAGAAAGAAGATGGGAGGAGAAAGAAAAGAGAGAAAAAAGGGCGAAGAAAGAAGAGAGGGAAGGTTTGGAGGGCGGCCAGAGGAGCAGTGGGAGGCTCTTTAAAGACACGCCAGAGAGAAGGAGAGAGAGAGAGAGAGAGAGAGAGAGAATGACCTTGAGGTTTTTTAACTGGATTGCTTTAACAATCATGCGTGTGGGTGTTTTTCCCCCTGTCTCGATTTCTCCCTTTTCCCATCTGTCCAGGGTTCTGCGTCTACGACACACACGGTCACGAATGCCTCCGCGGTGCTGGAGCGTCTCCCTCTCGGCTCTCCAGCCTGCCGTTACTCACATCACACTCACAACCCTGCGAGAGACGACTTTTCAGTTGCACAATCGCTTTAAAATTCGACAGAAACAAACAAAAAAAACAACATGGCCGTGCCTCATTCCTCACGCTCGAGTTTCAGCGCCGAGTCGGAACAGAGCCTCAATCCCCCGCATGTGCCGATAATCGGTTATACGATATACCGCGATATTCAACACGCAACATTAATATCATTATGAGGGACACTTCATGAGTTCCTTAATTTGGCTACTGTATAAATCCTTCTCAACTACGGCAAGCCCATAATTATGTTCATTAGATCAGTTACACATGATATTTTAATAAAAGTTTTGTTTTGTTTGCGTTTGTAGATCGCAAGAAGTCTCGTTGCCAGGGTTAAATTTAGATCGCTAATGTAAAGTGACCTGACAGGCAGCGTATGTAAATTTGCTCGTTAGCTAGCTATGGTAACCAGCTTGCTCTTCGATACAAGGGCTAACTCTTTTTAGCATTAGTCACTTACGCAGCTATGTTAGTCACCTAATTGTTAGTTAGCTTGTTCTATGATACAAAAAACTTAGTTGTGCTTTTATCTAAGCACAAGTCAGCGCGCATTTACAAGTAAACTAATGTTTTGTAAGGAATAAAACACGACGGGACGTGCTGTTATAGGAAAATAATCAGTGACGGGGTGGTGTGATGCGGCCGTTCCCTCCCCGGAGTTGATTCTTCCCGCAGTGTTTTATTCCGCTTATACAACAGCAATTTGCCAACGATTACACGTTTTTATTTATTAAAGAATGACACGTCGTACTTTTTATCCATTTATAGTCACATTTAATGTTGTGGAACGTCGGCAAAACAAGTTAGTTCCTGTTCTCACTTACGTTCTAACCGCTATAAACAGTGGTTCCCTCACCAGCCTCTCTCTTTTTTTCTCTCTCTCTTTAAGTTAATAAAAATTTTAAAAAATGCAGCTTGTCGTGTTCCTGATAAAGCACAAACTCCTCCGTCCTGAAGACTTTCCCACGGCGGAAAACTTAAAGGAACAGCTTTACCTCTGACTGTTACAAAGCGCTGACACCGGAGTCTCCTTCCATAAATGTTCAATACATCTTCTCCTTACAGAAAGCTTCACCATAGCAGCCATTAGACACTTTCCTTTGTTACATAACACCTTTTTAAATCAGTTTATCGTTAAGCTTAAATTATGTGTTGTTACTATAGAAACGATACCGTATTAGAACGAGCGCATTAATACAAACCTGTGATTTGCCTTGCAGCCGGCACTACTGTCAAAGCTGCTGTTATAGAAACTTAATAAACACCCGACGACCAATCACAATCCAGAACTCAACAGCGCTGCGGTACAACAAGTTAGAACACATGATGTCTCAAATGTGATGACTGCAAAAGTTCATTTTTGGTTAAATCGCTACACAGTGAGACAAGTACAAGTAACAATATAGGATTTTTGTTTAAAGGTTAGAGAATTACGTTGATATTTATTGGCGACTAGCCTATTAAGCAGGTCAAAGCAGGAAAACTGCTACACAGTGCCGTCATGTTGGCCCTCGAACTGGGATTAAATAAAACGGATTAGTGGATTATAATAACAAATAAATCCCAATCCTCTTTATTCGTAATCCGGTTTATTGCTATTAAGCTACGTGGGTTTAGCCTGATAGGCACATGAATCTAAAACCCTTTGTTACAGATGTGATGTGGTGAAGATGTTTTGGGCAAGCTCTAGTCACAAATGAGGAGTCATCAGCACTGCATGATGGGTAGGAAGTAATACAAAAAGCAATGTAATGTAATAAGCAGACAGAATTCACGGGGTGAGTCTTGTACTCCAGAGTGACCTGTTGTAATACAGTAATAATGCAATGCTAAGAAGTCGCATGATCACTGTGAACAAAATCTAAACCAAATATACAAGATCACGGCACCTGTATCGACATTTAAAAATGTCTATGATTATAATATTGAGCACGGTAAATATTATGGTATACTGTATATCAGACTATTGAACGCTAAAAGAAAATGATAAATGCCATACTACTGATATACAGAATACATTCATCTCTCTCTCATAATATGTGGATGATTATATTAAGCCCTCTGTTGAAGTGTTTTGGTGATAGAGGTGACAGTTGACGTCAAAGTGATGGGAAATAAATCAGAAAAACACACACACACACACACACAGAGAGAGAGAGAGACGGGTGAAGTCCATACAGCGGGTGGTTTTATAGAGGAACATGGCTGTGGTCATTAGTGCTTTTCCAGCACCGTAAATCGTCTCGCCAACTTGACATTATTTAATCCATGACGCTCAGACGGCTCCCAACACGGCTCATGTGGACAGATACAGAGAGACAGAGAGAGAGACAGATGGCAAAATCAGAGGACTGAATCAGGACACTATGACCGAGCCCTGTGTGCCTCATCTGTTCTTTATATTGTTCTGTTCTGACCCACAACTGATGGGCCACGCCTCCTTCACAGGGACTGACAGGCACAGAGGCCACGCCTCCTTCATTGATAGAGACAGGCACAGAGGCCACGCTTTCCTTCACAGGGACTGACAGGCACAGAGGCCACGCTTTCCTTCACAGGGACTGACAGGCACAGAGGCCACGCCTATTATACTGAGCCAGACAGGCACAAAGGCCACGCCTATTATACTGAGCCAGACAGGCACAAAGGCCACGCCTATTATACTGAGCCAGACAGGCACAGAGGCCACGCCTCCTTCACTGAGACTGACCGGCACAGAGACTTTTCTGAGGTCCTACCTGCTGAGAGTGACTGGTCCACCGTCTGCTAGCACCACTGGTACACACTGGCTCACCTGCAACATACAAACATATAAATACATGTAAACTAGAGCCTGAAAACTTTGTCCGCGATATTATAAGATATTTAAAATATTTAAAAATAAAATCAGCTGATATACAATTTCATACATTCATTCACATTCTAAAAATGAAGGGAAAATGCGTTAATGTTCCCTTTTCCATGTTGACTTTTCCGTTCCATTCCCTTCATGTACAGATGGAGTAGTTGGCTACGATAATCAAATTTGAACAGTAAGTCAAATGTTACATTTTTGATATATGAACCATTGCTCCTTATGAACAGCTTCATTGATTTTTGAAAAGGAAATTGCATCCGATTGCAACGTCTTCTGGGTAGTTCCTGCTCCTGAAGTCTACTGTTATGTCGACTCGATCCCTCGACTCTCCAGGGGCTCATCTGAGGAACTTCACTCGCTCTGATAAAGCAATGAAACGACCCTAAATATGGTGATGTGTAAATGGCGAGGGGAAGTCGACGAGGGTGAATTAAAAACAGTATTGGAACACAGGGAACATCTCTGTAGCCCAGCACAGTGGCGTTTCAAGGCAGCAGTAGTGCGTAGGATAGTTTTTCATCAAGAGAACAACAACAAGGCTCAGGGCAAAAGAGGGAGATTTTCATCTGATCATCTGACTTTACTGTGCCGCGGTTAACATGAACGGGCTTCTCGCACATACCGAGCTGTCTTGTGATCTCTCCAAAGCTTTAGAGATGAAAGCTGGAGTTTTGAAACACGAGACACAAATATTACAAGACTTAAAATCCTAAATACGAGTTTGGAGGAACCACTTAAGCTACAAAAACCCTCACTAGTGCCATCTTTTCATCAAACACACATGCCCGAGCTTTATCTGCATTCTTTCTGTAATAAACGCGTTGAGGACAGCTGTCCTTATGATACCTAATGACTGGAAAATGGAGTTAGGGACGAGATTTTAAATGATTACAATTCTATAAGTGTTGAATATTGTGTTATATCGCATAAATGATTATAAATGCATGTCTAGTACTAACCTATTCTGACCATCAAAGCCCGTTGACTGCAATTATACAGTCAGAGGAGGAATAGATGGATGGATGGACGGACGGACGGACAGTTTAAAAAGATTCATAGACAAATGGAGAGACGGACGGATGGATGAATGGATGGATATATGGACAAATGGAAAAACGGATGGCTGGATGGGTGAATACACAAATAGATAGATGGACAAATGGAAGGATGGATGGATGGATGGTCAAATGAAAAGACGGATGGGTGGATACACAAATGGACGGATAGATGAACAAATGAATAGACAAACGCATGGATAAATTGATGGATGCATGATCAATCGATAGACAGACAGACAGATTGGAGCAGGAGGCTAGCACTGCCTGGAGAACAACTATCCACCCACAGCCTAAAGAACTCTGAACTCTAGGAAACACACACACACACACTGATAATCCTCTGCTGGAATACATCTGTGTAAACACACACCCACCCTGCAGAGCAAAATGGCTGCATTGTGTGTGTGTACAGTTAAAAAGTACCATTATGGTCCTTTCACTAGCACAAGCACACATTAAGCCATTCTTTAAAGCAAAGGCCGTTCTGGGAATAATGAGTCCCCTTCATGTGCTCACTAACCTCCATTTTCAGGTGCACTTAAGACCTGTGCTGGAAAAAACAAATCACTTATCACTTTCTTGATGCTTTTTAACTATCTGATTGGTTAAGAATTGTGATCTTTATTTTTTTATAAAAAAAAAAAAATGTATACCCCATTTTGTAATGCATTTACCTCATGATGGAATTACGGTAATTGTGAGAGGACAACTCAGAGATTCTACTCAGAACTGTTCAAACTCCTTGGGCATGGAAATTAGTTGTTTCTCTGGCTACACAGACAACACCAAAATGGATATATTGATGGCTATGACGGCGGGTCTGTTGATAAATATGTATAGCATTAAATCTTGTTAAATCCTACCATTATACGCCCAACTACCCTTAACAGTAAACGCTACGGCCATATTTTTGGTCGTGTTTGTTTATAACACGATGTTGCAACCGTTGCAAAAGTCAGATCTTTGAGAAAATGAAAGAGTTTCCAACTGGCAGTTACAACTTCAACGAAGACATGAACGGTTTGTCGGTTGAAACTTGTAATTACCATAAATGCCACATGACATGAACGCACGCACTATTGTTGTGGCAACCTTTAGGTCTCAAATGTACATGGATAAACGCAAGGATACGTGCTGCAAATCCAACGGCGAATGGGATTCTAGTAAAAAAAATCCCTCCAGGAGGAAAAGTGGTAATCGAAGGTCCATTTTGGAGATTAAGATCATTGTAAAGGGGGGAGGAATCTGATCAAACCCTCCACAATAGTAATGGATTTACTCAATCGCCCCATCAGTTCTCTGGTCTGAGGAAGCCAAATACAAAGTGAACTGGCCAGACCAATTACATTCAGACGTTTAAAAATATAGACGTGCTTTGTAGTAAGCTTCCAGAATTGTTCCATTTACAAAGCATCAGCAATGTCCAAATGAAATCCAATAGTTCTGTTTAAACTTAGAAAGGAAGTTGGACGCTGCATTCAGGAAGCGCTTAACTCAGCAAATTCAGCCGGGCCTTTCAGAGAATGCTGTGGATAGCAGTCTGGGTTGTGTGTGTGTGTGTGTACAGATCACGGCCAATCCTTAGGCCTTGTCAGGGGAGACGCTGCCCAGCCAAGCTTTAGATAAGGCCTGTTGAGAGCAAAAATACAACGCACAAGTCTTTTTGAAATGTAGCGCTAAGGTCGGCCTCGATTAGGTAACTTTGTCGCTTACATAAGAGTGACTGAACAGTCGTTTGGCAGCTAGAGTCTCGCGCTAGTTTCCGTCGCACTAATTACGTAGCTGCTTTTATTTTACCGCGATGCAACACAACGATTGTTTCTTCCGAGCCAGACTGGCAGGGGTGTTTGGGCTTTCAGTGCTGATGGGCCTTAATTAAAAGGCAAGGGCATGTCTTCGACTAGCTACAGGGAGCTTACGCAACCGTGGATCGTTAATGCTTCAGTCAGATGCCCTCTAAACAGACACACGCAGAGCTGTGAATGATGGTCACATTGACTTCCAGCGGGTGTTTGGAAGTCCTGGCTCAGCTGTGTGTAGAAACATTGTGGTCTTGTATCGCAGGCACCAGACTCAGGCCTGCATGTGCCGAGAAGTGTTTATATGCTATTCCAAGATATTTAGCATGCACAAATTATCTTCATAGACTCAAAATATCATTACTACCCCTTCATTCCATTCGGAAGACAAAATTATCCATATTTTGACAATTTCATATGTATATTAATGCAATCTGATAATTCTACTTACTAGACAAAAGCTCCACAAAAGTTTGAAAAACGTGGACAGAACCGATCATCTCAACTTTTCAAATCAACAATCATATTTGTGTTCGTACATTACCAGACATCGTTCCTGTGGTTAAGTTTAGCTATCTAACGTAACACGACCTGGCAGGCATCACATGTAACTTTATAGCTAGCTTTGTTTTGCTAGCTGCGTTAGTCAGTGTGCTCTTGGATACAAGAGCTAAACAAGTTTTAAAAACCTAGTTATTGTATCGAAGAGCAAGCTAATACAGTTAGCCAGTGTTAAAGCTAGATAGCTAGTTACATATGTGATGCCTGTCGTTAAGAAACTAGATTTTTTAGCTAAGCTAAGACACAAGTGTGTTAAAGAGTGAACAAATATCACATCCACAGTTATAAGGTATGATGACACCAAAGGAAGTTCTGGATGTGTTCCTATTTGGATACCTGTACCAACAAGAAAGGTACAGGTAAACAAATAGTTATGTTTTTATATAATATTGTAACCCGAGATATCATATATAATATTGTTAAGGGTATTTATCATGACATGGAAGGTTAATATCGGCTCATTCCAATGTGCAACAGGCACATTTCTTGAATTCTCTATAGCAAGAACTATGTTAGTCCATGGAATCAACAATCCGTTGTTTCGCCAAATCCTGACCGGTGTTTGAAAACATTTGAAAATGTTGAAATTAGAGTACAATGGTGGCAACAGTCCAGAAATCAGGACAATTTGAGAGCTGGCCAGGTGAAGCATGTCCCGTTCTGTCATCAAACAGCAGGCTCATAAATGATTCAAAGATGCTCGATCTGAATTGGATCCAGGTATGAAACCGTCAAGGAGTGGAAAGGAAATTCGCCCAGGCAGAACAAACATGTGGGAGTAATGGCCAGGTACGTGTTCGCTAAACCACTTCAATATGTTCATGTTCCGCTCTCTCGGGAAACCCATCCATCAACTTGAGGGAAGCGCAGCAGTGGATGTTAAAAAGCAAGAATATTAATGTGTTCGGGTAGTGATCATAAACGCGTAGTAATGGATGCGGGTCGTGCCCTTTCTAGAATATTCATAAATCGTTCAGGCAATTAGGAGATCCGTGGGACAGAAATGCAGGTATTTCAAACTCAAATGGTAAGACTCTTTATTCGCAAATTTGACGACTCTTTATTTAGAGTGATTAAAAACAAGGTATTCAAGAGGTTAATAAAGGTTTTCCAGACAGCACACTGCTAGGTTTCCAGTGTATGTTGCGGTGTTCTCTAAAAGCCCCTGATTGGGTCCTTAAAAAGGGACACAATTTGATTAACAGTACCATAACACACGCGCAGGCACCAGAGAGGACTTCAATAGTGCAAATGACCCAATGAATAGGGCTGCACAATATATAATTTGGGAATCGTTATCATAGTACTTTTTGTGTAGGCTTTGTGATGCACATGTCGCAGAAGGCTGAAATGTTCAAATGAGTATTTTAACTAATGCCAAATGTTTTATTGTGTGCTGTGATCACCCTGTCCAGGATTTCCTTGTGTCAGGATGGGTCACTCTATTGATACGATCCAAGAGGTCCAAATCAGGTTCAAACACTGCAGGTTGATTGATGTTCAAGGTCAACAAAGTTTCCCACAATGGGTTTTTGCCTAGACTGACTGACTCCCATTGTTTAAACGGTATACGTGGGAGGTAACTGGGCATCCATACAATAGGTGGTGATGTAGCCCTGAAACAAGGACCAGCAAGAGTTTCAAGGAACTATTCCCCCTCCCACACGTATTCCGACAAATCCGACCTCTTCCACCATGATTATTCCCGCCTCTTGCACTAGGATTGGCTGGTAGTTGTTACTCACAAGCAGTCTCTCAATTGCGGCAAACTGGGGAAGCCAGATTGTGGAAAATGGAGTCGAATATCCAAAGAGATTTGTCGGAATACAGGTACTTGCCAAGTTCCACCATGTTGCTTTGTTTGCTGTGGTGAACAGTTTCTCGAATGTCCGATTGGCAGACTGTGGGCCAGCAAAACTAGGCTTGCCAAGTCTTGTTACTATATTGCAAGGAATTAGGGATGTCTCGATCCCAATTTTTTTCTGGTTCAATACAATATCGATATCAGAGCTCTGGGTATCGGCTGATACCTGATACTCATCAGATACTGCCATCCTTTTTAGTAACCAAGCCAAGTTTTGCAAATCATCAGTGGTGTAATGGTGGTGGACTTTAAGACAATTAATTAGTGTCCTGTGTTCGTGAAATAAAATACATCAGTTGAACGGTTTGGAAAATACGTCAAATACCGACAGTTTGTCCATATCGCGCAGCCCAAGCAAAGCAAACAATCCGGCATACACAAAAAAGGGTCAAATAAAGTTTGCAATCGGTCCTCGTTGCTTTTAGACTGTACCAACTATGCAGTCATCAAACAAATCAGGTGTCCATGGTCCATCCTTGAACAGGAACTGGTGTTGCTGTCATGGAAATGGTGACTGTTTTTCTTCAACAGTTCCCAGTTCCCTCCCCTGGGTCACGGAAAAACGAAGGTCATTTGCGACATTTAACATGCGCTGGTTTTTTTCAGAGCCGTGACAGGAGGTAAGTGCTCAGAGGAAGTCCTGCAAGGTCATGGTCTTTCTCCGTCAACCACACTCAAACAGGACGATCTGGATTTCTGATGAACTAGACCCCACATTTCCAAGCAAGCAAACACCACAAAAGCGAGTTTCCTTTTGTTGTTATATTCCATTGATGATCATGTTTATCTGTTGGGTTAAAGTGACTGCATTAATGATGAAATGTGGGTTTCATTTGTAAAGAAAGTCAAATGATGACGTTCATAAGGATTCATACACTGCGCTAGTCATATCATTTTAAGTAACCTTCATGTAAATTAAGGCTAGTCAGAAAGTGTTCTTGGGGAAAAAGGTCAATGTTTGTTATAAGTTGTAAACACGCCGTGACCTTTGTAATTCCCATCCCCACCCCACCTCTCTCCCAACCCCACCACACACACACTCTCTCTCTCTCTCTCTCTCTCTATTGGCACTGATGCTGCTTTAAAGCTATGGCACGATGTTAGTAATGACTAAGCTTCTAAAGGTCATTAAAGGACAATATTAAGATTAAGGTCAAGGGGAGAAAATACTGAACTGACCCGAGACGCATCAGTGCCCTCGGAAACATAACACACACACGGTTGATAATGGTCTGTCCTCTTCTCTTGGCTCTACCCAATCGTGCTTAATTCCTCTCCTGCATGACTGCGCTTGTGTTTTATTGATGCAAATAAGGGCTTGAACTAAAAGCCCGAATGTCAATTTAAATTGCACACACACACACACACACCTCACAAATCCCAAAGATAGTAAAAAAAAAAAAAAAAAGGCTTAAATACCAGTAAAAGGTTTTTTATACTTGTCTGAAGTGAAAAAAGTTTTCACTCGGCATTTCACCATTAATCATGTATCAAAATGCACCAACGTATGATCTCGGGAAAGAACGGTTGTACAGTTGAGAGCAAAAGTTTGCGCATGACCCTTATTTGAAGAAGACAGGGTCCAAAATCTGTTCAGAGGATTAAAAAAAAGGGGGTTTGGAGGCCGTTATAAAAGGCAAAGACAAGTTATTATAGAATATTTATATCACATTCAGAAAGGGAGATACAAACTTTTGAACTGAACTGTTTTTCTTTAACTATTAATATCTTGACAAACACTATTTGACCATTTTTGTTGCTTGATGATACAGGAACATCTGTGAAACCAAATACACTACATTGTTGCTATAAAATTATATTTCTGTCTTCATTTTGCCCCAAGGGGACGCAAATGTTTGCACTCGACTGCCTCTCTCTAGCAATATTCTCTGAGCGTTATTTTGTGTCAGAGTTCATCAAATACAAGGATGTCTTTTTTTAATTAAAATAACTTAATAAAGTTTCTGTCACGGGACACATCTTTGACAGTGAAAAGAAAAATAGCATCACATCTCCTCCTCAAACCTTCGTGGCTCAGCGCCAAGGCCAATAACGCTCCCGGAGATAAGAGACATTATAAAAGTATGGGATGTCTTGTTTTAGTCGGTGATTGACCTTCATGGAGACAGTAAAGACTTTGTTCCTGACGACTAGCGTGTCGGATCTCCAGGCTCCAACCCCTCAAACACACACTTCTCACGCAGGTGACATCTCACTCCGCGGTGTGACGCAAAATCTGTACCTCAGGTGTAAAAACATGGACACCAACTGTCTCCCAAAAAGAAGACAGAAGACTATTCTGATATACTGTATAAAGGCCAAAAACAACAATCGGTGAATGTTAGCTTAATGTTCTAACACAAAGTTTTATTTGAATGTAGTCGATCAGCCAAGACATGTTTGGTGTCTCAAGTTTGCTTCTTTAGTTTTGTATGGAGCTACGGGGCTAATGCAGCCAACAACTAAGGGCAGCTTATAGCCTCCAGTTTAGCATTGTGCAAACTGCATGCCTAAATCATCACTCGCCTCAAAAGGCATAGCAGAACAAGATTGTATTATAAAAAATAAATATACAATTCAAATCGGAACTATATTGTCATCCGAATAACTTGACACGTAATTCCGCCGTCAAACTTTAGGCCACGCCTCCTACCAGAGTCTGATGCTGGCGCGGAGTGACACCAAATCATGTGCGGAGGAAGAACGTGATTCGGCTCGAGATGTAGCCACGACTGTTTTTAGCTCTGTGACGTCCTTTTGTGCAATTTTATAGTGCAATGTTTGAGACGCGAACAAAACGATTTAGTCATGCAGTTTACACAATGCTAAACTGGTAGCTATAAGTTTCCATTACTTGTTAGCAACATTAACCTTGTAGTGGATCTTTGCTCCGTTATAAAATTACCAGATTTTTTTTTTCTATTATAATACTGTAATTACTGAATTAGGATTATTTCTTTATTATTCTTCCATTGTCTCCTTCATCCGTTTTCTGTCTCTCTCTCTCTCTCTATAGTTCGTCTCTTCCAGAGCTGTGTCTGTCTTTCTCTCAATATACATGACTCAGCCTTCCTGTGTCTTCCTCTCTCTCCTTCTTTCTTTTTTCTACTGTACAGAACTGCTTTTCTTTGTAACAGCTCCGAGGTCATAGTGGGACCAAGGCCTCCTGCCTGCCAGATCCATCCGGAACATATCTGTCGCCATGGCGACGACCCTTATGGTATCACGGGGTCACCAGCCTTATTGCACTCCTCAAACAACGGAGTGTGACGTTACAGCTGAGGGATTCGTTTTTGAATCAGCATACAAGGGCTTTAAACATCATAGAAGGTGACCTGAGGAAGAATGGAGGGAAATGAAATACCACCACACACACTCCGATGTCAAAGTGGTCCCCCTCACACACACACACACGTCCCTTCCAAAGGCTACTGTCCTTCCTTGATGCAAAAACAAGGCCACTTCCTGTCCAATCTCAGTGAAAAAGGAAATGGAATCCGTTTCCTGTTCCTCTGGCAGAAAAAGACAGTGTCTATATGACTGATGGAGTCTGTCACCTCTCTCATTCACACACTCATATATATATATATATATATATATACACACACACACACGTTATCAGTTCCCTCAGCAAGCACATCCTCAGTGGAAACACTGATACAGTTGGGACTGTGTGTAGATAAAAGCCTGAGCTCAGAGTCAGCGTCAGAACTAAGGGTTCTATTTCAAGGGTTCTGTTTTTCTTCATCCCTGTAACCGCATTAAAAATGAGTGCGATAGGCGACAGTAAAGCAGGTAGTCCCCATAACTTAATGATTTATAAGAGGCTTAAAGTTAAACAGTCCTGGTCCCCGTATTGCGTCAAGTCCCGCCTCCTGCATTACTAGCAGTTCTTACTCGCACGCAGTCCGCCGATTGGACGTTCAAAAAGTCATTCACATCACCGTAGCAACCGTTTTATGCCCCAATCACACTAACCGCGTTACTGCATTACGACCGTGCAATATTTCAACTAACAACTGCCTATCGGGTTTAGCTTGATAACTAGTCAGCTAGCTTAGCGCTGGATATGTTAGGGTCCTTCCATTCAATAGAAACTACACGTAAACTGGTGTCATGTGTGCACATGAACATACAATACAAGAGCCTAATAATATTCTAAACTGTGACAAAAGTTTTGCCAATTGTTATGATATTAAAATTTTTAAAAAAAAAGTCATATCGGAGACACAGCTAGTTTTTTGTCAGGCCCCGAGTGTTTGGCGTGAGGCGTTTAATCCCGACATGTCAAACCACGGTTGGATTTATGGTGGCAGGTTTAGATGCCAAACAAAGTTTACAGGAGTTGTACAAAAGCCCTGAGAGAAAACTGAAAAATAAGACAGCAGAGAACGGATGAAGGAAAGCAAAAAAGAAAGTGACGCAGCCATCAAAGTGAAGATCTAGGACTCTCCGAATCTGTGCTGTATCTGATTACAGCATGCATCAATCACATGCTAAGTGAAAGTGAAGCTGATTGAAAGAGTCTGATCTCGTTCCAGGAGTGTGTGAGGCCTGTGTGGTAAAGCGAAGCAGCTGGTGTGTGTGTGTGTGTGTGTGTGTGTGTGTGTTCTGTCATGCAGCAGTAGGACGGTGCAATATGAAGAGTATATTAAAAGGCATTGGGACAGCAAAGTAAATTTCCATATTTGTGCATATTTTTGCATAATATGCACACACACCCACCCAACCATACTTCCCATCACCACATGCACAGCCCTAACCACAGGTTGGCAACAAGGCACACCCTTTTCATCAACTATGATTAAACTGAGAGGAGATAAAGAATGCAGCTTCGCCCCATTTAGCAGCGAGTCTCACACAAATAACTGCAAACAATCCGGATAATAATCTGGATCTTCTTACAGATTACCTCCAATCATGTAGTGTAGCACAAAACTCTACAAACTTATGACTTAGTAACTGTGTGCACATTAATTAACGGTCCAATATTAATGAAAATAACGACTGTTAGATATGATCATGTAAAGAGCAAGGTGTGATTTTTGTAGTCCCATTGAGCCAGAGTAACCCTGCGTTCACACTAGCACGCGACAGCTGACCAATCATTTCCTGACCAATCATTTTCCATTTCACTGACAGTGGTGTGCAAAATTTTCAATTGGATTTGGCCATGTAAACCCTTAGGTTGCTCCACTGATGGCATTTTGTGACAATTCCTGCAAGAACACATGATTCAAGATTGACAGCTGACACATGGAGGGACAAAACAAAACATGGGTGATTATCACACGACGGCAGGAAAACGCCATCTGAAATTGGCTGTATTCTAAGACATCGGATGACCAGAGTAAGAGCCAGAGTTTGCAAACACGGTCAAAAGAAACGTCCATTCCCTCATCCTAAATTAAGAGAAAGACATCATAAACAAGACTGTGGATGTTGTAGTGGATGGTTCACGTATTAACATAGTGCAGAAAGAGTCGTTTAATAAGTCCCAGGCCAACAGCCACCTAAAGTATATACGGGGTCATGAGGGGTCACTGAATGGTTTGATGAGGATGAAAATGATGTAAATCATATGCTCTGGCCTTCGCAGTCACCAGATTCTCAACCCAACTGAACACCTATGTGAGATTTTGGAGTGACATGGAGCGACATCGGCTCTCCACCACCATCATAAAACAACACCAACTGAGGGAATATCTTTTGGAAGAGCGGTGATCCATCAGTTCCTCCAGTACAGTTCCAGAGACTTGTAGAATCTACGCCAAGGAACATTGAAGTTGTTCTGGCGGCTCGTGGTGGCCACAACACCTTACTAACACACTTTAGCTGGAGCTAATGACCAAAAATTGTAAATTCTAATCCCTGCCTTGGGTTAAGTCTAGGAGCAAGGGCCTTAACCCTCAACTGCTCAGCTACAGTATATGCTTGGCTTGGACTGTACCTTACTAGTAAATCACTTTAGATAAATGCATCCACACATGCACGTATATGACATCTTGTGGTCCATGCAAAAGTTATGGCCAATGTTCCCAATGTCATTCTGTTAAAAAAAAGTCAGTGTTTGCTTATTTGATAACTAAGTAACAGTATTACTATTAAAGCGTAATGAATGCTTCTCCACATGTTATCGATGTGATTATTAGTCCTTGTAGGAAGACTTGTGAAACATCACTTTGAATTAACCAATATGATACTCTCATTCCTACAGTTTATCAGCCAAAATTATTATTTTTCACCATTTTATTTTTTGTGGGATTGGAGGTAAAACTATATAGTTGGCGTGTTGATACAGTAGGCTGTTAGAACAGTGTGATGCTTATTAGATTTCCATTTCACAAACACTTGCTGGTCCTGGATGACAATGAGCTACCTTTAAAAATAATGCTGCAAATAAATTGTTGCTTAGCTTGTCCAATATATTTACACTTGTTCAATATAGTTGTATAGGTAAGATTTTTTCTTCTAAATCGATATGGCCCTTTTTGAGAATGCTGGATTCACTTAATGTTTTTGTATTTTTTTGCATGTAATTTGTTAATATTTCATATGTGTTTCTACTGAATGCTGTTTCTAATAAGATCCTGGTTGACCAATCTGACAGCAATGCAGGTGTAAGACCCAAACCAAAGTAGGCCCTACAACGGACGGTTCAAACTCAAAAGCATAAAACAATTGTTTTCACGTATGGTTGTTTTCTCAAGCTGGATGTTGTGGTTCTACACCATGTGTCTCCATTCCTATGGTAGCTTAGTATTGAAACTGAACTGCTGAGGGCTCTCACTCAAAACTTGCACATCGTTTTCCTGTTCAGTATATCATCAGATATCAGTCCTATGGGATACTATGATATAGAATAGCCTTGGCACAGCAGAAAGTGGCAGAGCGAGGCCTGTGTGCAGAGAAAGCACAAGAAAAGCATTGCTAGTTGGTTTGCTTGGGAAGCCTGCACGTTCGTCCTTAATCCCAGAATGCAAAGCTATTCATCATAATGTCAGCAAGACACCTTAAAGAGACACGTGGGTTCTTCAAGCCGCTGCTGAAGCAGCAACAAGGCTCATGATAACAACAACGACACAAGGCAGTTTTTTAATTATATATCGGCCACGTAGTCTTGAGTTATTTATGTAATTAAATAAAGCATAAGGTTATCTACATAGTTTTCTACATAGGGCTAGCAGTCATATGTGTTTAGCGTCACTGTGCTCTTCAATCAGGCTTTAGCTGTGTATGTTTGTTGATTTATGTAGCATGCACTACGCTAGTGGCTAATTAGCCAATTAGCTAGCAGGCTACAACAGCACAAAGGATTATCTTTTTTATTTTATAGCCAATTTCCACCTGCCAGACTCTCCTATTGCACAATAGTTACCAAGCTGGAAGGGCAAAGGCTTTCCTCAAGACATGAAACCAGCCACTGCATCTTTTCACACTACAGTCATGCTATGTCATAGGGCAGCTGAACGTGCTTGGAGGGGAACACTAATTGCCCTATTCTGTTTGATTTAGTAGATGCACAGGATGGCCAAGTGTTACTATAATCAACACAGGGTGAAGAATGCTGTCCTTCCCACCCACAGAGCAGGGCAACTTAGAGCGCTTTTTTTTTCCTTTTCATTTTGCCAGAATACTGGTGTCCGTACCCAGTACCCGGCCTTGGATCTGGAAAAAGGTTGAAGTGTAAAAACAGTCTTGCAAGTGTTAAAACCTTTTAGAATACTGGCCAAAGGTAGCTGTGGCATCATCGGGATTTAAACTCACAACCTCCCAACAATAGGGCAAACCCTTTGTGCCAGTTGCGCCACTTTTTTTTTTTTTGAGGATTGTGATTTGTCAGATTGATTTTTAATCCTTTCTCTCAGAAACTACCATTTGAAACTGTCTAATATTTCACCTGCCAAGTCCCAACAGCCTTCCACACCAGCATCTACACTGAGATTCATTAAAGATTATACCATTTCACATTTATAACTCTGACTTCAAGTGTCCCAAGATCCCCTCTATCTCTGCTTTAGGAGCCATGACTCACCCACTTTCTTTGTCCAAATGAAGCTGAATTAGCATATGGTTTACATAATTTTCTCCCTGAAGCCCCAGACTCTTGATTAGAATTCATGCAAGAAATTTTGCAAACACAGATTCATATCATAGGGTCACATGCACTGGGGATGTTTTCGTTGAGTGGGAAGAGTGGCTTGGTTCCTGCCTTCTGTCAGTCCTGAGCAATACTAGACAGTCTGGGTGTCTGTTAGGTCACACGCACAGAGCTGGCATTCTCCTTCATGTTCTGTTGGGTATCCCAAGATGTTTTACGATTGGTGGCTTATACAGATGCAAAGGCTGGGTTACAGAAGCATGTGTTCATTTTCACCCTTCCATGTTGGTGTAATAAAAATAGCAGACCTCATGGATATAAGTGCAAAAACAGAGAGGTAGGCAAAAGCAATGGTCTAAATAGGCAGAAACCAAAAACACAGCAATTGTGAGTATAGAGGCAGGGCAAAACTTGGAGTTGAAAGCATACAGAATCACTGTACACAGTAAGGAAAACACAACTTTGGGAAATAGCAAGAGTTCACAAAATGACACTGTAAAAAATGGTGTATATGTGAATGAAAGTACACCAGTTTTCACCAAGTAAGGGATGGGTGAAAACTAAAAGTCCAGTGATGCTGTATGTTAATAGGTTTGAGTTGGGATGAGAGTGTTCGAGGATGTTACACACGGTGCTGTCCAATTGAAGTAATAAAGCCTATACAGAGAACTTTGAAGAGAGAACATTCATGACCCCATTTGAAGGGTCACTCCAAACTGAATGGTCGAATTTTAGCTCACTTACAAATTTATAAATGTAGGTCAAGTTCTGGTACGAATTACTGTAAAACTTTGTAACAGTAAATTGTAATTTGTAATAGTAAGCGAATGTTAAACTCTGCCAACCTTTTAGCTAGTTAGCTAGATAGCCAATGTTACCTAGGCCTGTGCGACAGTAGATTACTGGCTTCAGCTTCAAAAAAGAATGCTGAAGTAAACCCCAAATGGCCATTACATTCGTCCCCTACAAAGGTCTTCCAGTGAGGACAAAGGCATTTACAAAACATGAAAAACTGTTTTTGCCAGCATTAATGGGAAGTTAAAATTTTAGCCAGAGTAAAAGCTTTTGAAGACATAAAAAAGACGACTGTTGCTATCATATACAAAACATCAAACATAACATGGACTAAAATAGATGTATATTTGTGGGCCAAATCAAGGCGAACAGGGCCGACCAAAAACAGACAATACGTCTTTAATGGACCAATTTAAATCAGGCCAGATTGATCCAGTAATGGACGTCCATGAACGCTTCTTGTCAGTTGGTGTTCAATGGTCTCACTGTGGAGGGTGTAACCTTCACAGGAAGTAGGGCACAGCCATGATCAATTTCAGAATGGACTGCACTGGGGGAGGACTGGATAGTGGGTGGGAATCAGCAATGACTACATGGAGAAATTAGGGCATAAAATGAATGTAGAAAAAATACTTTGACATGAGACAGCCTGGATGGGCGTTTGATGTTTCAGTTTATCTGGGCAGCACGTGTTTCATGTATTAAGGGTTTTAATTTGCCTGGCTGTCCAGTGACTTTTGGAGCTGTGGTTTATCTTGTACACCACCTGCTCAGTGTGTGCCAGGAAAGGAAATGAGCTCAGATCCTCTTTAGATTAGAGAAATATTGCACATTGCAATTCATAATGTGCTAAATTGTTTCAAAGAAATATGAGTATTGCAAACTAGGCAAAGACAATGATGTATGTAAGACCATCTCAAATTTATGTAACCACTAAACCCAGAGAATCAGTAGCCAAAGACTGGTGGATGTGAGTGCGCTGTCTCTTTATTAGTGTGTTTTTTCCAAAAACTGTAGTCATGATCTATTGCCAGAGTCAAAACACAGGCCTGCATCTTAAACAGGCTAGGGTCAAGACCAGAAATTACCAAAATACACAGGACTAGGGACTAGGGCTTAGAGGTAGAGGACTAGGGAACTATGGTTGGGGAACAAGAACATTGGAAACACTGCTAAACTTGGCTTAGAATCTCCTTTTTGTCTTCTCATTTCTCCTGGCCCTACTCCTGTTGTTGTATTGTCACGACCTCAGCAGTTGCGGCATTTATCTCCGACACACGTTGCTCTGCTGGTTCCAATTCCAATTGGTAGTAAACTCTACCATTGATTGTCAATGGGGTGGTGAATGTAGCGTACCTTTAAAACTGATTTAAGGTACATAGACAATTAGCTTAAATTAGTTTTTTAAAAATGAAAAACTCTAGGCTTAAGGTATTTCCATTAGGGCTGTCGGAACAAATGTAACTGTTCAAATACAATTTGAATTTTCACAATAGGTATGTATTGGGAAGCAAAAAATTCTATTTAAGATCTCATGTGCACTTTTAGTCACCTAACGCAAGTCTCTATTAAAACATGCCCTGTCGATTGATGTAGAAAAAGGGCTCTGAATAAATGCATGTCATTTATGGCCGACTTTATTTTTTTAGTACCGTTTGGGGTAACACTTTACAACAGGGTTCCCTTAACTAACATTATTTACTGCATTAGTTAACACTAAGAAACCATGAACTTCAGCATTGACCATCAGTAATGTTAATGCAGCAACACAGTAAGTTAACACTTGTATTGATTATTAATTAACTATTGATTAATCCAAGTGCAAGTGCGTAAACTTGAGAGGTTGTTTATTGGGGCAAATCCAAGAATCGTCGTCATAGTCCAATGTATAGGTCAAAACACAGGCAGGCAAACGTAACACAGGATAATCCATTTTCAGAAACTAAACACAGGCAGAAGTTGAAAACCAGGAGACTACGAAATAACAGGAAATACAAAATATTTGGTTCATTATTTTAATAAAACAATTAATACAAGCATAGTTGTATTAATGATACAAGCATGGTGTATTAATGTTAAAGCTCATGGTTTGTTAATTATTTGACTAATGTCGTAAATAACGTTAATGTAGAGTGTTACCCTATTTGGTACTGTTGACATTTTTCCATGAAAAAAACATTTATTCATAAGCCTACATAAAAGTACATCTAAAAGTTTGATTATGCATTTTGTGCACAGACAAAATCACAATGCTTCTAAATTTGTGAAGTGCTTTTGTTGCCATCATTCTAGTGTTATGTATGTCCTAGTTCTAGTACATCCTGTATTCACATTGTTCTTATTGTGTTTTCTCTCTGTTAGTAAAACTCCTCATGCACTTTGGTCTTAACTTTTTTTCTATCGTTTTAACTTTCCAGCCTCTTTTCTCTATCACTCTTTGCTCTTTGATCTCGGCCTTCTCTCCTGTTTTGCTCTGCAGTAACTGTAGTGAGCAGCATGAGATGCCCAAGGTCAAAGCCCTGACCCGGTTCAGCTGAACACTGCAGGAAAGGAGAAGCCGCATCTTCATCTGATGCAGTAGACGAAGGAAAAGAAGAGCGCAATGCGTATATTGCATAAGACACCATGATCGTGACAAACACACTCGCTGAAGCAGAAAAGATCCTGAAGTGCACTGAATTGCTTTTGTTGGGCAGGAAATTAGACAGGGCAGAGAATGGAGTCATTTGGCTGAAATTGGCAGCAAAAGAAGCAGGACAAGATAGCTTCCTTCTTCATCTGCTACAGGAGGTTTGAGATTCAAGATTGAAGATGCCTTCATTGAAATTTACAATATATATTTATAGGTACTTTGAAGTTCTTACACGGTTCACAGTCAGACATACAGTACAAGTGTAGATAATGCAGAAAGAAGTGACTAAATACGTTATAATAGTGCACATGAAGATATTGCACATTTCAGTGTGGGCAGTACAAAAACAAAGGGGGAAACGGGTAATAATAGCCATTGCCCATGGAAATATTCAAATATTGCATTTATATTGCAAGATATTACACATTAGAATTGATCATAAATGCTAGAGCAGCTTAAAAGTAACAGTTCGGCCAAAACATTTATTTTACACCAATTTTTCCTCTTACCCCAAGTGTATTCGATCAGCCAAGACATTTTTGCCACTTTAGTTTTGCACTGGAGCTACATTGTATAATATACCTTGCTAATATAGCTAACAAGTAAAGCAGTCTTATAGCCTCCAGTTTAGCATTGTGTAAACTGCATGTCGAAATCATGACAAACGTCTTGAAAAAAAAAAATTGTTCATTCTTGGCCAATCTGTTCATTTACAATTAAGCAAGAGTTTGAATGGGATAAAATACTGCCATAATGGCCATCTCAGTATCACTCAGTATCACACATTCTTTGTTTTCCCTGAGCCCTTAAACCTTTCAGCTCAGTATAAAACTTATAAGCTTCTTTGAGCTTGATTATATTGCACTTACTAAGAACAAGTTGTTGCTTGCTACTCAGCATTTACTCCTGTATGTCTGCAAGTTGCCCACAGTCACTTTGTAATTATAATGTCAGGAGAAGACATTATAATAAAGACTATGTGATCAAGAGATTCTTCCCTGAGAAAAGTACTTCAGTTCAACCCACTCAGGTCAACTTAAACGGTAGACTTTCAGCATGACTTTCAGCATCTTTTCAAAGCGGTGAAACATCTATTCTTCTCTGTGGGGTTCTGAGTGAGATGTACACTGATCATACGCCATGCTTGGGTGAGATCAATAAGGTCAGAAACAAGAAAAGAAAATTCACAGATTTTACATTTATCTCACCACGGCTTATGCCTTGACTCCATACTGCTGGTCTCTTCATTTTTCTTGTTCGCTGTCTCTCTGATTTTACTTTTCTCAACAATGTGATGCTTTCTAGCACCTTTCAGGTAATAGACAAAAAGTGAGAATATGTGAACATCCACATTGCCATGCAATAAAACGTGCACAAATCGCTTAGTAGTTGAATTTCTCAACTTTTACCTTTCTATATGGTGCCTCCATGTGCTCATCAGATGGTCTTATTTCCCAATCACAAAGTCGTAAGGAGCTTACAGTTCACGAGCCCCATCTGGTTCTTCTCATTATTACATACTGTAGCCTCACTAATATTATTCTACAACCTAAGCTGAGCTGAAAATAAAACAAAAGTTCAATGTAATCCATTTCACATAATATACCTGGTTCAATCTTAAATGTACTATATGGCCAAAAGTATGTGGACACCCCTCCTAATTATTGAGTTCAGGTGTTTCAGCCACACCCATTGCTAACAG
>JAOUQW010030113.1:0-22233 GCA_028565825.1 Olivaichthys viedmensis | reverse complement strand
CCCGGGATGAGGCTCTATGAGTGGGCATAGTTATGTGCCTATTGCCCATGGAGGTTTTTTAAGTTATGGATCATTTATCATTTATGGATCACTGCTGAGCTGAGCTGGTGGGTGAAAAGCCATGCTTTGTGCAGGTAGGAGCGAGGAAAAGTTGTGTTCAGTTTTTTAAAAAAGCCAGATGATCTATCTACATTAGAAATTAGTCAATGGTTCGTGTGTGTGTGTGTGTGTGTGTGTGTGTGTGTGTGTAGGGTTCAGGCACGTTGTGCAGCCAGGTGAGCTGATTTTTGTTTTTTAGAAGGAAAAAAAAAAAAAATTAATAATAATAATAATTTTACCTGTCTGTTGATTTAATAAATAAATCCCGAGTCCACTTGCAGAAAAAGGCTCTACATTTTGAGAGGGTTCATTCAGTGGGCATGTTATGAAATGCCTTGGCTAAGCATTTTCCAAAAATGATTGCACCTGGTCTTACTTCAGATCCTGCAATAAAGTAATAAAAAATAATAATAAATCAGCCCTCATTCGTATTTAGGCTTCCTCTTGATTGCCCAGACCTATTTTTGCCTCTTATTTTTGGTTTAGGGTTTTTTTGTTGTTGTTCATGCATCCCAAAAACGGACTGGAATTTTTATTTTTATTTTTTCCCCCCCACGTCTAGATCAGCTTAAGTGAATCCTGATTTAAGCTCTTGCCCTTCTGTCTTGCATCAAGCTTCCTGATGCTCAGGATTTGGACGTGTCTGTGTGCGTCTGTCTTACTAAATCGTGATTCATTTGGGAGTAAGAGTCTGGATGAAGTCCTTCACCGCTTGTTTTTCAGCTGACACACAGCCCAGGTTTTTTTTGCACTCCTGTAACCCAGGCTGGTAGGAGTCTGTGGTTTGTAACTCGTACTTCAAGCATGTCCAAAGTGTTCACAAGGCGTGTTTTGCTTCAGGCTGGCTCACATGATGTCACACGAATGGGTGTACTTTGAAATCGGTGTCAGCACTCGCTTTAAAAGCCTGTCTGTGAAGGGCCGCCCGTCTGTCTTCTGTCTGCCTCAGCCTTGGTTTCATTCAGCAGTGAGTATTTTCTTTGTAAACTTATTGACCAAAAGGTGCGCTGTTTTAATTATTACTATTGTGCAAAGCAACTAATTAATAAGCACGTGCAGATTTTTAATGTTGCAGATAGCAGTAATTATAATCGTGGCGCACAATATTTGATAGTTTTGTATTATTAGGCTACTGCTGTGCATGTTTGCATGGGGAAGCATTTTGTCTGAAAAGTCAGCACGCCGGACTTTTAAGCCGTCATGGAATTGTCGTCTGGTAAACAATTATCGAGTTTCCTTCTCTGAGGAATGTGTACAAAGTACGGACTTTTGGAAAAGGGCTGTCCTTGTATTTTCTTCCGAATGAGAGAGTCTTCAGCGGGTCTCGGGCAGCTTCCTCTCGACTGGAGCAGAAGGATGGTGTTATTTTGAAGTGCTATGATATTGCCATGATGGTGTGTGTGTGTGTGTGTGTGTGTGTGTGTTTTCAGTCAAGTTTGTCCTATTTTAAAAAACGAATTATTCTTAGTTTGTTTATGTTTGATATTTGATTGTGTCATAATCTTGTTGGTGTTTTGTCTGTGGGTTTAATGAGATGGAGTGAATTTATCATAGACAATAATTGCCATGTAGTATTACTGTTGCACTTGCAGATGTGTGTGTGTGTGTGTGTGTGGGGGGGGGCAGTTTAGAGTTTTTTTTTTTCCCTCCCTTTTATTCCCTTCTGTCTCCCATTATTATCTAAGATTACCTCCTGTCATTTCCACTTAATCTGCAGTCACGGTACTGTTTTACAGAAATCTAGAAACCGCGATTCCAAACTTTTAATTTGCCCTCTGTTACAACTAGGCTGCAATTGATTAGCTTTATTTAGTTGTTTTTAAATGCTTGAGAATGTTGCAGCAAGTAATGTTATTTGTCACATTGCTAATGAAAATAAGCCACAGAGGTTTAGTGTGCAGGAAGCATGCTAAGCAATTACACATTTTCTTGTAGAATTTTGTAAGAACTGCCCGACAAATGATTAGTGTGTTGGCAGTAGTCTGGTGTTATACAATATACCAGAATTTTCAACACGCATCCAATATTGTTATTGTGGGCCATTTAAAATAATGTTTCTCCCCTTTTGTTCTGTAAGGAATGAGGAAAGCTTTCTCCTAATTTAGTCGTTACCAGTCCTCGTGCCTTTGTGCGAGTCTTCCCTGACACAACATCTACCAATCTGGGAAGGTGAAGGCTAACGCATGCTTCCTTCTATGATTGTGGTATTTACATTTATCCTTTGAAGCAGCAAATATTGACTGGGAGAGGACGCTGGCGTTGTTTGTTCGCCGCTGGCGTTTTGTTCGCTGCTTCTCCGTCTGATTTTGAGAATCTGGCTAGTTTTATTACTAATTAAACTAATTACTAATTATTTATTACACCGGCTCACCTGGATTTTTGCCGTCACCCCGTTGCTGACCGCCGACTCCTGGCTAGCGTCTTCGCTGCCCGCCATGGCGCCTCAATACTCCGTTTCGCAACGTCTCAGTCTCAACAATCACAGCACTCCACTATGCATCACAGTCATAAAGGAACTTGGACTGCTTCGCCGAACCAGCTACATCCACAGAGGCTCTTAACGAATGTTTGTTTATTCGTCAAAGCACTCCGTACCATCCATATGGTTCTGTATTCGCACTGTCCCAGCTTCATCACGTCATCACCACAACAAACACCACGTACACCCTGCTTACCTACGTTCCTTGGATAAAGCACCCCAGCCCATTCAGAAACGCGCGCGCCTCAAATTTGCACTGTTCAATGTCCGTTCCCTAAATAACAAGGGCGTCATCCTCAACGAATTCATTTTGGACAATAAACTTGACTTTCTCTGCCTCACCGAAACCTGGCAAAAACCTCTGGAATATTTTGCACTCAATCAGGCTTCACCTTCTGGATGTGCTTACATGGACAAATGAAATAGCCACACGACACCGTCAAGACATCAACAATTCATGCAATATCCACTCCGGCCCTCTCCTCATTTGTCTGGTCCTAAACCCCCCAACCCTGGTTTTCCTTCTGACCTTTCTGAATTGTTAACACGGCTATATGCAATCTCTCCAACTGTGTTGCTACTTGGTGATTTTAACATGCATGTTGACTCGGCAAACTGCAAGTCTGATTTCCTGGACATTCTGAACTACTTCATCACACCTGGTCTGCACATCTGCCATCACCATCAGCAACCTCACCATCTCTGATCATTTGACTATCACCATGGACTTAGATTTTCCCACCCCCCCCTTCTCCAAAGGTAAACGCATCATCTCATTCTGGAATCTAAGATCCATCGACCCCTCCGCTTTCTCCTCCTACCTGGCCGACACCATTCCGAACTCTGCCCTTACCCAGAATGCTTCTTCCTCCAACCTGGTCAACATTTTGCAATGAAGAACACTCCTCCTGTCTCAATTGGCTTCCTCCCACAAAAACCAAACCTGTCTCCTTCACACACTCTGCCCCCTGGTTCACTGACCACCTCCACCTCCTCAAAGCCAAGGGTCGCTAGCTGGAGTGGCTTGCCAACACAACCTGTCTCACTGTCCACCTAGATGCCTACAAATTACACATACAGCAATACAAAGACGCCCTCAATGCTGCAAGATCCTCCTATTACTCCTGTGTCATCCAGTCCGGCGCCAATAATCCCAGGACACTATTCTCCACCATCAACAAACTCCTCAAACCCATGGATACCATCTCCAACTCCTTTACCATCTATAAATGTAATTCATTCCCATCATTCCTCCAAACCAAAATTGACACAACACAACCAGCTGGCTTCCTTCTCCTCCACCACCTTCACTGGTCCTGAACTCGATCCTCCTCCTCCTCCTGTAAGCCATCTATTCACGTCCGTCACTGAAATCACTACATCTGACCTATCCTCCGAAATCACTTCCATGAAGTCCTCAACTTGCCCCCTGGTCCCCATCACCTCCACCCTAGTCAAGGCCTGTCTCCCCATACTCCCTACTAAAGTAATAAACTCCTCCTTGTCCACCAGCCTCGCCCCCCCTCCCCCACCAAGCTAGCTGCTGTCACCCCCATACTAAAGAAACCTGAACTCGACCCCGACACCCTCAATAACTACCGGCCCATCTCAAATCTCCATTGAACCATTTCAATCCGGCTTCCGCTCCAAACACAGCACAGAAACTGCCCTGGTAAAAGTCACCAACGACATACTCCTCCCTGTTGACTCTGGCTACCTCATCCTCCTTAACCTCAGTGCTGCCTTTGATGCCATCAATCACTCCATCCTCAACACACCTTCAGTCCTCCCTTGGTATAACTGGCACCGCCCTCTCCTGGTTCAAGTCATATCTCTCCGACAGACATCAATATCTCTCCAACAGTTGCAAATCCTCCACTGCCCCAGTCACCCACAGTGTCCCCAACGGTTTGGGCTTGGTCCCCTTCATCCTTTACATCCTCCCACTTGGTCAGATTCTTTGCTGCCATGGCCTCCAGTTTCACTGTTATGCTGATGATGTACAACTCTACCTCTCCTCCAAGAACATCACTGCTGCCGCCCACTCCACCCTCACCACCTGCCTCTGACTTAAAATCATGGATGCAAAATAACTTTCTGCATCTCAACTCCAATAAATCTGAAATCCTTATCATCGGCCCAAACTCGCTCAACCGCTCCACCCAGGATTTCTCACTTGACATCGATGGCTCCATCGTCACCCCCTCCACCCAGGTCCGCAACCTTGGTATCATCCTCGACCCCACCCTCTCATTCTTTCCCCACGTCAACAACATTACCAAAATTGCCTTTTTCCACCTCGAGACATTGCCCGCCATCGACCCTCCCGGTCTTTCTCCGCTGCTGAAACCCTCTTCCACGCCTTCATAACATCCCGGCTTGATTACTGTAGCAGCATCCTATACGGTTCATCAAACAAAATCCTCAATAAACTCCAATATGTTCAGAACTCTGCTGCCCGCATGCTCACCCACCTGCCCCTACAGAACACATCACCTCTGTCCTCCGTGACCTCCACTGGCTTCCCGTAAAACAGAGGATTCAATTCAAAATTCTGTTCACCACCTACAAAGCCCTCAACAACCTGGCCCGTCCTTCCTCTCTGACCTCCTTCACCACCACACCCCTACTCGATCTCTCAGGCCAGCTGATGACGACCTCCTCCAAACCCCCAGAACCAAGCACCGGACCTGGGACGACTGGGCCTTTGCAGCAGCAGTTGCTTCCTTACTCTGGAACACCCTCCCCAGCCAAATCCGCAAGATCAATGCCTTGCCATCTTTAAAAAAAAACCCCACTTGTTCAAAAACGTCTTCGAGACGCAACTCTCAAACGATCAACTGCTTCACTCTTTTTCTTTTTCTTTCTTTCTAATTCACCCGTAAACATTTACTTTTATCTATAAAATTGTATTTTAATCTCAGTTTTTTTTTTTTGTAACGTGTTTTTGGGTACCTTGAAAAGCGCTATATAAATCTGATGTATTTATTTTTTATTATTATTATTCTTGATATTTCAGGGTTGTTTTTGCACTATACATGCAGGAAGTTGGTTTGTTTTTGAATGACCGAAGAACATTATCTTAGAATTCACTGTTCTAATGGCATTTTTAGGCAGTGTTGCAAGGAAATGCAGACGTACTTCTGGTGGTATGCAGCCTTACAGGCTGAGTAGCCTCTCATTCAGTATTTGCAACACTAATCTATTGTTGCAGCAGAGCGTGTTTGAGAGGTACTAAAATGTACAACTTGTACAAAGTTACATGTACACAAGCATTTTGAATCAAAATTTGTCAAAAGCATGCAGATTTGGCTGAATCAAAATTAGGCATGTGCTGATCAATTCTGTCCAAGTTCTGTTTTGTAAATGAGTATTTTAATGGACAAATAAATGGTTTCATCAGAGGTAAAATCTCTAATCAGCAAATGAAACGCCTCCTAGTGGTCCAATTGGTAGCCAACAGTCATGGCAGATTGTTGGCTTCATGCATCCCAGGATCATCCCAGTATCTTCCACCTTACTGCCAATTCCCAGTGAAAATAGTGATATCTGTCCTTGTTTTTTTGCAGCACCACTGCCAATATGAATAATTCTTTATTTTAAGTAGGCTGATGCTTACTGATCTCATTGGTGGGCCTAAAATTAAAATTTTCATTAGTAGAACTTTACTCAAATTAAGGGATTACTCATGTCCGTTTATCCATCTACAAAATCACGAACAATTAATTAAACTTTTAATTGGGTGCCGTAAAGTTACTGGGAGTTATATGAAGTACAATCAATGTCTGACGGTGTAAATGCAAATTCAAATGCATCAGCAGTACCAATACATGAAAAGAAGGTTTAAATATCGTACTAGACATTCGTACTCTGTTTTTTCATTGTACTCTTGTTGTTGCTCACGGAAGGGAAAGACGATTTCCATTTGGGCGATTTAAAATGTATTTTCTTTTGTCTGCTGTAAATACCGGTTAATGTCCAATAATGAGCATGTTGTTTTCCTCATTATGCTAAATGTCAGGTGCAGAATACTAATAGAACAGGTCTGTTGTTTTGTCCTGCTCTATAAGAGCGTTAAAGAAGCCTGGGAACGATCCCGAAATGCTCCAAAAGTACATTTTCATATTGATAATATTGTAAACTGTGTATAAAGGGTTAGGCGATTATAATGATGTATTGAAAAAAAGCTACATCTTTAAAGATAACCAACCTATTTTTTTTTTTAAACGACCGTGGACACATTGAATTAGAAAATAAACAAGAGGTGACAAGCGTGTCAAAATGATATGCTAAAGCTGGACGGACCTCGGGTTTAGAACACAAGTTTAGAGAAAAGTGCAAATTGGAAAACATCTATCCAGCCATCTGACAACACTTGCACGCATTGTCATAAAAACGTTACTACACAGGAAGCTGCTTGTTCCCCAAGGTACAAACAATACCTTCAAAAGTACAACAATGGTCTTTAATTTATTTTTTATATTATTTTTACACTTTAGTTAATCTAACCAAAGGTACAAACTGACTCCTAAGGGGCACCCTAACGATGAGCATTTGTGCCTTAAAGCCCAGTTTAGTACCTTTTTTATTTATTTTTTAAGCGAGTGCGATAAATATTGTGCGTGTTAAATTTCGTATAATAATAATTAGTATAATAGATGATCTGAACTTGCCTTGAACGAGAACCAAGAGGTTAGGCATTAGAATATGGGGGATGAAGATATCCGAGAGTAGTGCTCACTTTTTCTTTTCTGGCGCAGGGAATGGAAGAAATAAGTCACCTGATTGTAGAGATAAGACACACTGGCTTTATTGTATGCTCTGTACTTGAGGAGTAAAAGTAGCTAGCATAACAAGTCTTTACCAATACTTGGACATAGATTGAAAACTAATATGTTTTTAAAAATTCAATGAAATGGCATTTTAATATGCACGTGTGCCGCAGATGCCCTTAAAACCTATTTCTGACATTTCTGCACTCCATTATTCTCGATTCCACAATTCAGGAGCTGGTTAATGATTAGAGATGAGACGTCATTAGAGTTAGTAGGACATCAGTTTTTCAAACATCATGGCAGCGTTGCTGTGTAACACTACCAACGAGCAGTTCAGCTCTGATTGGAGACGTTCTCGGCGTTGCCTTTTAAAACCCAATCCTCGTACTCGTGCATCTACTTGTTTATTTGCAATAGTAAGTAAACAAAGTTGGACATGGCTTCCTTGTTTGGCTGACACCCGTTGGCTTCCCATTAGTGCTTGACTCGAGTCATCAGGGTGTGATCTTTTTAAAGTAAATCCGTCCAAGTCTCTTCAATCGCTCATGGTTACGGTAAAATCATTGGGTGCGTCACTGCTGATGCTGTCAATAGCAATTCTGAAATGATTGCAAAAAGCAGGCGAACCTTTTTTAAAACGTAAGCTGCTAATGTGTGTTTTCCCAATAAGTGTTTTCTCCAGGATTTGCGATGGCTCTGTTGTTGAAGCACACACTCTGCCTCAAGCAAGGTATTTGTGTGCAATGCCAAATCAGTCTTTAAGTGAAATGAAGTTTTCCAGCATGTTAACAATGAGCGTTGAGCTTTGGCTTTATTTATCTTGCCGTTTACTGCTCATTTAAACTGTTCAATCATCATGTGGACTAATATCTCTCTAATGATCGCGCTGAACAGCTACAGAATCAAATTGAATCAAATTTCTGTAAGCATCTGCAGTGTTAGTGTGTGTGTGTGGCATCACAACACTTGGTTTGTGTATCGTAGATGATGTGGGACTCCAGTTCTTCTACCACTTCTAGTTTTGGGTATAGAGGGTAGCTCTGAAATGCTGACATTTCACCTGGATAATGGACATGAGGCTGCTTTTCTTTTCTTTTTCTTTTTTTTCTCTTTTCTCAGGTGTCTGTTAGTCTGTGTACTTTTTTATATGAAACCAAAATGTCATTCTTTTTAATAAGCCTTTGGTATTGCGTCTGTCTTAAGCCTCGCAAGAAATGGAATTAACCACACTGAATGTGAATGTGAGTGCACACTGGTTTAATGGATGACTCATTCTGGACGGTCTCTCCATGTCTCTCCTCTCAGGTGATTTGAGAGCTTTGCTGCGTCCGCTTCATGTGCACGTTCTGACAGACTTCACGACCTGGGGTTTCCGTGACCTCCATCTTCTCTGATGGAGCTGTGCCTGGCCTGCTTGCCGCTCGTCACGCTGCTGACCCTCCTGACCTCCGAGGTCACACCGTCCCTGGGCCAGAAGGTTTACACCAACACATGGGCCGTCCACATCAGTGGAGGAGAGGAGGAAGCCAACCGCGTAGCCCAAAAGCACGGCTTCATTAACCACGGCAATGTGAGTACTCGCTGTGTAAACTGTGCCCTCAGCCTGGCATTTTGGGTGTGCCTGTAATTTCCGAGGTGATAGTTTCGTCCTGGTGATCTTGAGTGAAGCGCGTAATCTCTGCTGTCTGCGGGCTATTCATGATTAAGCCTTAATTACACTTTAAGGTCTTGTTGACACAACCAGTATTCAAATATGATGGTGATGCGTTCTCACGTCATTTCAAGTTCCTTTTATTCAGCTTTTTTTATTTAAATTAATTATTATAATTTATTTATTTAGTAATATGTGGTCATGGCTTGCAATTGCTTTTTATTCGGCTTGTGTCCCAAACTTTGGACCTTCATTTACTAAAGCATGTCCCAGAAAGTTTCCTAATGTTCATCCAAAATCAGCTCATGCCTATTAATACAAGCATTTCAAACTACAGATCTAAAATCTTGGTTTCCCCTCAATTTAGCCAACGTGACTATTTAATACTATCTTGACGTTCTGTAAAGGGAAACGCAGATGCCCTTAAAATGTCCTGATGTATCAGGATAAAATATCTTGGTTGCTGTAGTACTTTTTTGCCTTATGTCTGATTTAAATTGAGCAGTCAAATGCCAGTGGCCAGCATAGCCTGAGCTTCTGATTGAGTTTAGATTGAATTTTTTGAAGTAACTGTGTGACTGACAAATCTTTTTTAAAGATGTTGCTAGTATACAAGTACAACTTTCAATATTCCGAGGGGATTCCATGTGAAAACCAAGTCGTTTTTATGATTTCTGCGACGCAGAGAACAAACACGGAATCCTGGAATCGAGACACGGGAACCTGACTTCAGATATAAACACGGAAATGTGTAGAATTTGGTGGCGGTTATAACGCATGTGGATGGTAAATAAACAAATTGCTCAAAACATTTGAATGTGTTCGTATTAGTAGCTGTTTTAGCGATTGCTGTATTTTATAGAGATCCTGTTGTGCTTCTGCGTCTTAGTGCGAGCGTACATGCTGACATCGCCTGAGGTTAACTAGTTGACCCCTGGCTAGTTAGCCCTAGTTAACTAGGACTAATGTGGAAGTGATTAGCACCAGGTACCTCAAGAAGGTCCAAAAAAAAAAAAAAAAAGCTAAAGCACAATCTTAACTGCAAAATTCAGGGCACAACAATATTCCAATAATTTTGATTGCCTTGGTCAAGTTGGCGCCATAGCCTTCGTTAAATGAATGTTGTGAAATAAGGATTTCTTAGAGCCTTAGATTTACTGACTACATTACTGAAAGCATGCAGCACGGACTAAACAAATGCAAATTAGTTTTTCCCCCCCAAAAAACCCCCAAAAACAACTAATCCTGCCCCTCCTTATGACCTTTATTCGTATGGAATCTTGCAAACTTTACTGTTACCGATTGCTGATGAACGTTTGCTTAAGATCAGACTGCAGGAACAACTGAGTCAAAGCTTGACTGGGAAGGTCAGGGGTGTTACTGGAGAAACCATGACTGTGTTGTGTAATGCTGGAGAGCATGCAACAACATTAGAAAAGCTTGTGCAGGTCATGGCCTTGTTGGTAGTCATTTACCTGGGCAGGACACGGCGTCACATCAGAGCAGCTGATAAAACAAGGTTTGTGTGTGTGTGTTCTTTTTTTTCTTTTTTTTCCCTCCATGTAGATTCCACCGTCGCAATACCAGGGTGTTTTTCCCAGAATGAGCTGACTAGTTCAACCCCCATATCACTGCTTTACTTGAATGCTGGGATGTCCTGTCTGTTGCTACTATTTGAACAGCATGTTTGCTGTAGATACAGATGATCCAGTCTCTGTACCAGGTACAAAATCAGCATGACTCTCGAAGGGGACTTTGAACAGCAGAAACCACAGCATTCAGAAAAGCCTCTTGCACAATTATACATTCTCTACCTTCCTCCTGTTTATGGGGAAGGGAAGCTCATAAATTTATAATGATTTTCTAAATGTATGTTTTGAGCACTCTGGGTGGCTGATGAAATGCATAAAACATTTTCCTGGCTGTTTGGGTGGCATTATCTGTCTCTCTGTGTCTCTGTCTCTGTCTGCTATTTTAAAAGTGCAGCCTTCACGACAGGCATGTGTGGGATGAGTGTGCTCACAGTGCCGTTATTTGTTCAACCTTCTCCCCTTCATCTCCTCTAAAGTACCATTAGACGTAATAGCCCTTGACCTTTTAGAAGTGTTTTGTTTTAAGATTGCCCTGAATTATGTCAGTCTTCCCCGATACAGGCTACTGCTTGTTTTATGACTGACGTTAAAAAAAAAAGTAGTAATTACTCAAACCAACAATGAAACTAACCTGGAAATAATTACCTTTTTAGATTTCTGGTTTCCGTGTGTGCTGATAAATTAATTAGGGATAAGCACTTTGGAAAATACACAGTGTTAGATTGTTCCACATCGTGTTTTGAATTATTCATTCGGATAAACGTTGCACCACCATTTTCTCCTCATAGATTACATGTGCAATAAAGCCTCCAAGTGCCCAGGTGGTCCCGTAAAGCTCAGCGATGAATACTTTTGTCCTGTTGGCGAACCTTTGGGCAGTGAAGAATGTGACGCAGCTAGTAATTGATGAAAATGAGCACCTCGAGACTAACACTCAAGTACCTTTTGCCAAAAAGGTCAAATAACTTGACTGTCCAGTTTTGAAGCAGTAAACTGGTAGCATCATTTATCTCTTTAAATCTGACTAATATGTGTTTAGTTCACATCACTTGTCTGTGACAAAAGGAGGTGTGTGTGTGTGTGTGTCATACTTAAATTAATTGTGTAGGTTTTGGGTGATGGAATAAACCAAATTCAACTTGGTACCTTTTTAGTTCCCCTTAAAGATGGAAACTATTCTACGACTTTTTCTTTTTTTTAAATGATGGAATTCTGATTTCAATTCAATACCGTAAGTTTTATTGGCGTGACCATATTTGGTAACACCACTGCTTTTATTTATCTAGTTACACTATTGACATGCTCATCTGGGTCTTTAAACAGGAACTCTTTCTGTCGGAGGTTAAGGTCGTCTGGGGAAATTCAGATTTGGTTGCTTGTTGGTTAGACCTACATTTAAAGCAAATGATCCTGAATTAAAATTTGTTATTTGAAATGCTAAAATGTGGGTCTCTCTTCTTACTAGGATGCAAAATTCAAATCTGTTAAGGTTAAATTCTGTCCTCTATCCACCAATTAATTTAAAATCCCCAAAAGCTGTAAAAAGCTAATTGACTATTTGAATGGTTTTGGCTAATTATGTAGTTGTGTAGCTGGTGGTTGCTTTACTTGATGAACGATTCATAATCAGCGCGCACACACACACACACAAGGTCAATTTCGCACCTGAGAGTCTAAACGAGCGTTATTTTTGATGAACCTTGTCCGCGATGAGATTTTTCAAATACGTAACTTGTGTTAAACCACTTTAAATTAAAAATAAATTAATAAATGCATTTGGAGGAAAGAAGGTTGTTTGCAGAATTGTATTTTTTCCAGCTTCCCCAGCATTGAAGTCAGCTGCTTGAAGAATGTTAAGCCGATTCACTGCTGCGTGTTTTTATCACCCGGTTAGCCTTGAGAATCCCAACTTCTGAAGCGGAAGCTCGATGTTCTTGGCCGTTTCCTGCAGCTGTTGAACCGTGTACTCATTCTGTGTGGGCCACAGACTCCATCGGGCGAGGCTGATGTCTTCATAAACTGTTCAACCAAAATGCACAAGCAGCCCACCAAAAAAACCCACCATTTCTCCTACCACCACTTCCCCAATAAAATATCCCATTAAGGAAATCGAATCAGGCCAGGCAGGCTGTGACACACCGGGAAGCGAGGTGCTCCAAAAGCACTTGCTGAATGATGTGATGTAGTAAATGCAATGATTTGATGATGGTAATGAAAGGCGTTGTAATTAGATTTATGATGGAGGATTTAAAATATACTGGAGTGCACGACTCTTTTTGGTGGTGATGGGGTGGAGCAGTGGAGTCCCTCTGGACCCTGGAAAGCATCCAGGTTCCGTGTCTTTATTTTTGCTGCTTATTCGGTCAGGTTTCGTTGTTCTCTAGCTTTCATGTGTATTGGCGCCACAAACGCAGTAATACATTTCTGAAAATCATGGAAGGATTCCGTATAGACTACAGGAAATGCTCTATTATCCTTTTATCCTTGTGTGCCATTTATATACTGTAACCAGCCAACAATGTGGAAATATCATGATGCGACCTTTAGTCGTAGTCCTGCACAAAAAGATCAATCTTCACTGCTTTTTAGATTTTCGTAGGCAAGATATCAGATTATTTTCTAGAACAGTCACCTGTGGTCTGTTTGCTTGCTTCTTTCTTGGGATAGTTTTCAGGGCTGTTTTAGATGTGCTCTAAAAACAAGGGCTTAAACTCCCAAAAAAGGGATCTGTTGAATTTGTGCAGCTGGGAAACCAGGCCATTGCAGGTGACGTGTTCATGCAGAGAGAAGGCAAGATCACAGGCTGCAGCTGAGGCTTTTTAGGACACATTATTGACCCAGGAGAGTTGCTTTCCACTGTTATAAGATACCAAATATGGACATGCCAGGGATTGCTATGCCATACCATACAAAGCACAGTAATAATCTTGATTTGGTAAATGTACAGTTGCTTAAAGCTGTGTGGTCTGCTTCTGCAAATATTTGACTAGAGCAAGTTTATGGGAATTTGATCTCTTGTCAAGGTTCATCCAAGACTATTTGACTTGGTGTTTGCTTTTTTGTTCCAGCAGATACTGTTTCAGTACTATTGCTCAATCCTGACCGACACATGGTCATTATGTTTGTCAAAACACTAATTCAATATAGTTTTTCATCTCATGCTGATGTACTGTTTAATTGGAAACATTGCTGTAATAACAAGCGTTTATTAAAAAACACAAGTGTCATCTCTCGAATAGGCTTTCATCCTGCCAGATGTTGAGTTAATCACCAAGCTCCACCTTGAACAAGAAGACTTCAAAGTGGCGTCTATAAACTGTTGAAGCCATGCTGCCTTTTCTTTTTTCCTCCTCCTCCTCCACTTCTCACTGCTAGATCAGTCGAGTTGTTCATGGTCTTATTAGAAAAGGTCAGCACATTTTCTGAACTGCTTTATTTGAGCCTGTGGCTTTTTTAGGATGCAAGTTATCTGGAAGATAAAGATGGCGTTGTTCTACTTCCTGGGTTTCTACCCTACTGTTAAATGTCAGTGCTTCCTACCATTTACCATCAAAAATAGACTTGCAGGGTACTTGTCTTTTCAATTTGATGGACCAGTGCGATTTTTATTTGAAATGAATTGCATCTGCAGTCAGAATCCAGATTGTTGGTTGGCGCTCAGTCTTGCAGGCTGATACTTTGAGATCATGACCTCAGCTGCGCACTGGCTGGTTTTAATGTCATGCTTTTCATCTTTTTAGTTCTGAAACTGGCCTCTTCTGGTCTTGTAACTTGAAAGCATGAAAGAAACTGAGGCAGACAACAAGCTAGGACTTTTTTTACATTTTTTTTTTTTTCTCTGCCTAATTTCTCTGCAGAAAGAGCTGAGAGTCATGTCCCCCACTATGCAGAGCTTTTCCTGCAGTGGTTAGCTAAAGTGCTAAGTGAAGTCGTTTTCTTGTTTATACCTTCTCTGCAGGGCTGGCCCGAATAATTTAAACATGCGAGTATTCGTTTCTCTATTTAGTATTCGGAAATTTATTTTATTATAAAAAATCTTTAAAGCCATAAAAATTGTAGCTTAAACTACAAAAATTTCATCAGCAAAGGCCTTTAAATAGAACGGTTATTGTTTAATATATGGAAAATGTTAAAATAAATTATAGCTGGCTTAGTTTAATGCATCATAAATTCATGACGGGCATCGTCGCTGCACTGCTTTTCATGTGGCCATTAAAGCTAAAAGAGAAAAGATGCCTAAAGTCCATTTTACACCAGAAGCGACATGGTGCTGCCGCTCGGCAACGCTGTTCATTTTACACCGGTTGCATTTCGTGCGTCAAGTACGCTGGGCGTGCAGCGTTTATTTCTGTGCTTTCTTGCATCGGTTTAGTAAATATAACATGCAAATATGTGTACTGACAGTCGGATCATTATAAACGTGCATTACCACTGTATGATCACACGCAAAGTTCATTAATCCAATAAGATTTTCATTTCTACGCTCTCTGATAGTTAGAACTTTCACAAAGTTTCAATTTTAACCATCACCAGATCGCGCGTTGCTACAGGAGGACTACAGGCTGAAAAATAGCCCATGTGCTGTTTAGATTATGGCCATACACTGCAGAATATTATATTCCGTATTGTTTCTAGCTAAAATCCTCGCCCGTGTCGCACGCTGAAGAAATGGGACTTGAGCGCCAGAATATGCGTTTTATATCAGTTGTCCCACACTGCATCTTCATAGTTTAGTCTTGTACTATAATTACCATGTAAAATACCCTGAAGAGGAGTGTTTGTACGCAGATGAGGCAGCACTTGTTCAGTAGTCATGGTTATCTCTGTGTACGTCATGTCTATTTCCTGTTGCTTGTATGCAGGATGGGCCCATGTTCTGTACTGTCACCAGATGCCTATCGGAACGCTTTCTCCGCTTGGGTAGAAAATGGCTGTACCGTGTCATGGCTGCTTTTAGAGCTTTGTCAGAGAAACACAAAGGTTCTCCCATGTTTTCATACACAACCATGATACCGCAACGGCACAAGTTTAGACTGAACCTCCATATTCTTGGTTGATTCGCAGGAATAGTGATTGTGTTGTGAGCAATTTACAAATGATTCAAACTTTCATGGAAACCGTGACCACGTTTCCCCACTCTGGTTTTCCCCTCTGACAGTCGCGGTGGTGATATGCAGGTGATGTTCCAGCCTTTTTAACTTACAGAAATAATTTTCTAAAAATGTTGAGATTATATGAAACAGATGCCTGAAGATACAAAATGACGACACCTTAAATAGGCCAAAAAGTGAAATGCCCAGAAATGAAGCCGTGTGTGTGTGTGTGTGTGTGTGTGTGTGTGTGAAATGCGCGCGCGCGCACAAAGTCCTTTCAGCAACTCGAGTACTCTGTAGAGAAAATGAGCGAGTGCTAAAGTGTAGATGGTCGGGGTGGTAGGGGGTCTCCTCCTCTCCTCCGTGTCACAGCTTATCCTAGGAAACAAGCAAATAGACATGTATCTGCTTTACAAAATGTTCTGAGATTGTGTATGCACATTTATGCATCGCAACATGTGGACTACAATCAGGAATTGTGTGTAGATGGATGTTTGTCTGTCTGTCTGTCAAAAAAAAACATTGTCTTGCTTGTTCGACGAGCTTTCACATTGTTTGCAATATCATGGCTTTTATGTTTGTTTCACCATTTACACAAAAAAACCAAACATAACCTGTTCCTCACAAGATAAATATTGCATCAGAGTGTTTTGCAACACTGCATTCTGGGGAAAGAGAATTGCGGTAACCACTGTGCTCTGTTTGTTCCATTGGCTTTTTTTTTGTTTGTTAAATCAGTCTTTTTTCTTTTTCTTTTTTTTTTCTTTTCTTTTTTAAAAATAATCAGTGAAGGACAATCCTCTATCTAGCTTTAAAACTTTCTTATAAAAGCTGTTTCTGTGGGGTTTTTGTTGTTTTTTCGTTGTCCCTCAGCTTGCTCAGAGGCTTTAAATTTCAGCTGTATATTGAAATATAGTCTGCCCCTTGCAGCCTTCTCTGGGTGCCCTGCTTCACTGTCCTCTGTAGACCAGTTTCAGAATATTTCTGTGTAAACCATACATCAGCGCTGCACCACTTCACCAGTTGTCACTAGAGCAACAGGGTGATGACTCGGTTTTTGTGTAAGGAAAGCATCGAGGGTGCGCCTCGCGCAGCAGCCACAGTATTGTTTTTGCTCAGTGTGTTCTCTTCAGTCTAGAGTTCTGAACGCAAGAAGCCTTTTGTCAATAGATATCGGAATAATTATCTGCGGGTTTGTGACAAATTGTGCAGAACAGAAAACAAATCATTTATTGAACACCCTGTTCCAGGCACCCCATTTTTTTTCTTTCTTTCTGAAAGATTTTGGCCTTGAGCTTTTTGTCTGTCTCTCTTTTGAGAAAGGAACAAAAGCTACTTATAAATTCTACTCGTTCTTCTCACAGGCTGCCAATTATTGTAACCATGACTTGACCTATAGGGTAGAGCAGGAAGCTGAAGCCACCGTTTGCATTGCGGATGTACCGATCTGATGCCGAAACTCTGTATTGGGGCCGATGCTGGCCTGAAATGCCGGATCTGTATCGGATTGGGTTCGACACGTTTTCCGGTCCGATCCACTGGCATGTTTTATGCCGTAAACGCATGTTTGGTGACCGACATGAGCGAGAGCTTGCACATGAACACAGGACACAACTCTGTTTTTAAAGCCTGCTACCATCATGCCTCTGCAAGCTTCTGTTGCCACGGTAAGCGGAAGATCAGAGTCTTGGCTCGGTTACTCTGAGAAAGTCTGTGTCTGGTTTAGAATCAGTACCAACTGATTTCCAGACCTCTGATATCTGTGTTGCATCAAAAATGTAAAATGAGGGCTCGGTGCATGCCTAGTTTAAATATAGGCCTAATTCAAATGCCATTTATTTACAATGCAAAACGATGCACAACGCTACTGCAACAGCCAAGGCCAGTCTTATCATTCTTATTAGCTTTTGCTAAATTGCTGATGTATTCATAGAACAGCAATAAACGGTTGTAGATTCTTTAACTTTTCCTGCAAATTTGAGATAAAAATTCTTCTCAAATAAACAGGAAAAGGAACTTCCTATTTTTCTCGGCATAAAGTGCCATTTTATCATAAATCCTAAGCGGACCCTTGCAAGAGTTACTTGCATTCCAGAACTGACTGAACTGGTATCAAGCTTTTTATATATAAAAAAAAAAGAAGAAATTCTTCATGTGTGAGTCACTATATTCATTGCATGGGTAGGAGTGTCTTCAAGGCTGGACCATCACAACCACATTGGCCATGAGTGGTGTGCACTTAATGAAATGTTTTAGCTTTTCCAAAGTGCATGCTTCAAGTTTAATGTCAGTTTGGATGACTTGCGACAGAGGGACCATTTCCACTTGTAAATGTCTGCAGCTGTTTACAGCTCCCCTCATTTGCTGACCTTTTAATCTGGTGTAAATTTTAAAAGGCCTATTTTTTTTTTTTGGTTTTTTTTTTCCAACCTTCAAGTGATTTGAATGCTTTATATTTATATTTAACTAAACATTATATTTGACTTTTCCCAAAAGTCAAGTCTGAGTTGAACGAAGGTACTTTTGGGCTCAACCAATGGCGTCCTTGAGTTAATCCTTTTGGCTAGCTACCACATGAATTCAGCCCTCAGGTCCTTATCGTCTTCCTGCAGATACCAGTGCAACGTTTTTAAATTCTTCTTTTTGTGATGCGGAAGAAGTACAGTAAACCAAATGGGGATAGATTCGTTCCAGAAAGCTGTGGGACTTATTTTGAAGCTTCAGTTTTAATCTTTGTTTTTTGCCCAACAGAGAGCCATAAAACGCGAGGCTCAAATAGAAAGGATAATGACTGGAGTTGAGGGTATTAAGACCCATCGTCCTCTGTCAGCACACTGAGTGATAGCCGTGAGAAGTTTCGACACACCTACAGCCGAAAGACAAGCTCTGACACATGGCAGGCATGCCGATGTGGGCGTAGGTCTGAGTTGCCGCCTGATGTAAATGTCCGCAGCCTGACTTCCTTAATGCTTAAACAAAAACATTTCTTCTACGATTTCCAAAAGGCGGCCTATTCGATTTAGCAAGCGGCTTTGTCTCAACCTACAGCGGAGGTGAACACTCAAATTGGCCTGAAAATGTTAAACATTTCTTTATAGTTGCCTCCCCCATCCTCCAGTGTAATTGCATCCACCTTCCCCAAAGAGCTTGTATAGTCGCTGAAGCATCCTCCAGTGAGTGATCGGTCCACTTAATGGAGCAGAGCCCCAGACAGGTCAGAAAGGCCAGTAACCGAACCCAGATGTGCTCAAGGTACAAGCCTAATGTCCCTCTCGTCCAGCTTCGCCACCCTCCACCCACACCGACTCCTCCAGAACACCACTCTAGCTTGGCACTTTTAGCTGAGCAGTAACGTCTGGTGTGACCCGAGTGTGAAATTTCATTACGTTGTTTGTATTGTTTGCGCAGAGGCCTTTTGTGTAATTTGTCAGTGGCAGGCCCTTGTGTCCACCACTCGAGAGAAATCATCGGGTAAAGGTTAAAAGAAAGGAGGTCTTGAATGAAGCCGGCGTTTTAGAAATGGAAAAGATCCTTAACGGCAGCAGAATTTTGGGCACAACAAATTCAGCATTTCATTAGAAGTGGGAGAAGATTCATGTTCTTATTACTGATGGTTCAACGCATGTTAATTGGCAAGTGTGCGATTTTTATTTATTTATTTATTTTCCTGCAACCTGACTGGGACTTTTTCTGCAATTCCTTGTGGGAGTTAAAGAATGTATCTGGCAACGCAGTGTTTTTATGACTGAAAGCACAGTAAGGCTGCACTATTTATTTGTATTGTAAATGGCACCACTGATGTTGAGATTATCATTTGTACTTTTTTTAAATTAATTTAATTAATTTTTTAGTCTGAACCAGATGTTAGGGATTCATATCGGCGCTCGCTTTTCAGTATGGGGAAACGTCCGAATTATATCATCGACTTTTCACATAATCGTGTTTTTTGTTTTGTTTTTCATACTTTCAAAAAAGGTAGTTACTTGTCCCACATTGCTCGGCACTATTTATTTATTCTCCAGGTCCACATCTGCAAGTTTGTCTCAAGCATATTGGTCTTTTTCACAACCTTTATTTATTTATTTACTTTTGGTGTTGTGTGAAGATGTTCAGTGTGGGTTTTGCTGCCCCTGTGACCCACATATCCACTCCAGCCAGCTCCAGCTCATCTCTTTTAGCAGTTGGTGCCCAGCCACCACAACTGCTCTTATTCTATTCCCATGAATGTGCCTCAGAAATGGTTCAGCTCGAGTTGTCTTGAGATTGTGCAGAAGTTAGCTTGCCTTAAAAATGCAGCTAATGTAGTCATTAACAGGGTGGAGTGAGCCCCCCTGAGGTTCCAATCCCGGCAGTCTGGTACACTCGGCGGCCTGGGGACGCTTGTAAACGCAATTAAGCGTGTTCTCATTAGGAGGGACAGGCAGCTTGCTGTGACAGACCTGCCAATCAGGTATTGGAGTGGTTAGCGTGTCTTCAGAGTGGGGTGTTTTTTCAAGTAAAGGCAAATGTCTTGTTTTTACTTTTCGTTATTATTATTATTATTATTTTATGCTAGCTCCATGGAGACGTGAATGACCTTGAGGCGATTGCAGTACTCTGTGAGCCTAAAAGGAGGCAGGCTTTTGCACTGCACGTATCTCAGCCCTCTTGGTCTAGACTTGTCGAGCTATGGGAGGAATCCGTTCTTGATGTATTCTCATAAAGGTTTTTTTTTTTTCTTTTCTTTTTTTTTTCTTTTCTTCAGGCCTTCAGATAATTTGCTTTCCCTAACAAAGTGTCAAATTGTCAGTGTTCGGAGGTTGAGACCTAAACTCCTTGACACTAATGGATCAGGCAAAGGAGAAGGTGAGGATATGTCTTTTGGAAATGTCTATGAAGAACATTCAGCCCAAGGGTGACTTGGCAACAGTGAGCCTGACCACAGTCTCAGTCAGGAAGTTGCGGAGCTTAAAATTGGTGCGCCTCAGCATGCCAAGTACCCATCTCCATGTTGTACCGGGACCCTGGCCAGCCATCTCTGCTCAAATTGTGTATCGCGGTGTTTGGGATTTTGGTTTTTGATGGACGTCTAGCTTTGCTCGTTCATGATGCAAAACCACACGGCTAGCAATTACAGTGCCTTGGAAATAGCTGAGCTATGCAACGACAGTGTGGATTCTACAACCGGTGGGGTTTCTCGGCCACAAAAACATAGTCTACCTCTTCCATAACATTGTGCTGGCAAGCTTGGCCTCTGTTCTTCCACTAAAACTGCGGGCAGAAGCGAGATGAGCCATCCGTCTTCTCTTTTTTTTTTTTTTCCTTCTTTTTTTTTTTTTGTCAGGTTGGCTTTGGGAAACTATTTTTATAGTTTTAAAAACTCATCTTGGCCCACAATCAGTGTGCCTTGCTACCACAATACCAAATTTCCTGTCTGATGCTTAGTCACTTTATGGTCGGTGATGCTGTTGAATGGGATGCTTCATCGGGTACAGAAGCAAGTGTGGAATGTTCCAGACTGGAGAAAAAGAAAAGCCTTCCTCTGGCACAGCGCAGTCCTGGCAACTCACCTGGGGCACACGACACAACGATGCCAGTTGTAAATTAGCTGGCTTTTGATTACAAGGCTACTTGTATGCAAAGGTAGCGCAGAGTTCAGTCGGAGTGCTTGGAGTATTTCTGTAGTCAGAAGTTGCGCTCTTAATTTAACAGGATTCAGTCTGATATAAAAACGTCTCTCAATCGCTGAAACGTGGAAGCCAGAAACACAAACGCGGCAGCTTTTTGTAATAGCATTACACTTTATTACACCACACTCGTGCAGTTGAATCGTTATTTTAGCTGTCTCTTTTCGTCCTTTCGTCCAGTGCTGGTTATTTGCAGCATTGCGTAAACTTTTGTACTGTGGTGATGAACAAGATGGAATGTTATAAAGGGGGAAAAACTGGTTGGAAACTGCTTAAGGCCATATCTTTGGAAGAAGGTTGCCAGACATGGGCTGCTTGTTTTTTAAAGGTTCGCTTCGCTATTGTACTTTTAATGAGTGCAATCGAAATTCAGTTTGCACTTGATTTACTCTAGATTTCAATTTCCCTGGAAAAGGGTAGCCGTTTCCTCCGGGCTGTTTCTGCACGCTTCGCTTTTGTGTGATGCGAGATATGAACCAGACGTTCCTATTGGGACATGCGTAGAAACTGGCCTCCTATAAATCCATGTTATTATCTTCCCCCGAATGTGGTCATTAGTGTTTCCCTAATTGCCGGTTATTATTCTGCGTGTGTGTGCAGCATTGCTGATATGGGTAAAATGTCCCCTTCTTGTTCCCCCTGTTGAATTCTTCAGAGCTGTTATTTATTCACTGGTCTAATCAATCCAAACCAGGTTTGACCCAAGCGATGCGCGTCACTAGGGGTTAATGGGCTTTTTGTTTTTATTTTTATGATGCATGCTCCTTCGAAGAAATTTGCACCTGCTCTCCTGGGGTCATTAGAATGAAAAATGCAAATTAATATGAGTGTTTTGTCAGAGTCCTGGTTTAGGCAAGGGCATCTCATCACTTTTATTT
>JAOUQW010030068.1:0-22268 GCA_028565825.1 Olivaichthys viedmensis | reverse complement strand
GGGGGGGGGGGGGGGGGGGGTGTGGGGTTGTGTGGTGGGGGGGGGGGGGGGGGGGGGGTGTGGGGGGGGGGGGGGGGGGCGGTGTGTGTGGGGGGGGGTGGGTAGGTAGGCTGGCTGATCTAAGTAATTATACCAGAACTGGCAAGAAATAAAATATATTAATATATAGTTTATTAGAATAATGAAATTTTTTATTATTATATAGTGTTGTAGTATTAGTAGTGTGGCATACACTACTGGACAGTGGGCAATAAATAATAATATTAGGCCAAAATTAAATTTTCAAATGACAATTATCTAACCTTTTGTCACAATTTCTGATATAATGATTATTATTAAAAATCATTAGTATGATTTCAATATTTTATTAATAGGATTTAATATAGTTGTGTGTCCAATAGAATAAAGCGTGTGTATGTAGTTCCGTTGACGAGCGAAATATGAGAACAAATCGAATCTTAGAAACACAACGGCGTCACCCACCCAGCGATCACGATCCACCTTCTGTCAGACATGCGTCACATGACCACTTCACTAAATACAGTAAAGGCAGTGGGCTTCCTTTCAGCACTGTGGAAAAACCAGCAATCTTTTTGGTTGACAGTGTGTATATTCTGTTATCAGCACAGCCCTAATACAGAGTCATGCATAAACTGTAATGGAGACGGTCGCAACTAATTAAACAATAAAACCAAGTCTCATTCATACAAAGCAACCATTTGTGACAGAAAGTTGAATTTATTTTACCCTTCCACTCAGAAATCTTCAGTGTGTGTAAGTGTAGTACAGAAAGCAGAGGCGCTTGCAGGAAAGACCTCTATTTATGAAGTGGAATGTTCTTAGTGAAACGCTTTAACCTCCAGCAAGGGCGAGAGTTCATCACACACACACACACACATGCACACACACACGCATGTCTATTATATAACCAGTAGTCGCGTGTGTCATTTTGCCAAGGATTTTTATTTATTTAATTTTTATTTTTTTATTTTTTTGTGACTGGGAACTTGTTAAAGCTTTCAACACTCCCTAGGGGTGTGTGTTGTAACAGTGCATTTACTTGCCTACATTAAGCATGTGCCTATATTACATTATATCATGATAATTGCCTAACTGTTTATCATGGTATGTATGATATTATTGATATTGTATTTAAAAGCGACGGCTCTAGTCGCCATATCACCCAGCCCTACTGCAAGTGTCCATATGTTGCATTGTACAAAGTTGCTTTGCTGAAACACGTGATGTACACCTATAGGGGATAGACAATATGGTAAAAATATCATCATATGACACTTTAAGACCGTTTCACGATACACAATATGTATTAGAATATTAAAGAAGGTAATGCCACCGTTTAAAAAGCCTACCAAGGTTTTCAATATTACAGTGTGTGACCTTAGTTTCTGTGGTATATTTTCCCATTGCACTGAAAATAATCTTCTTGAAGCTGAAGCCCGGTACTTTTTATTTATTTTTATTGTATTTATTTATTTATTTTAAACCTTAGTTTCCCAGTTGTCTTAATAAAGCTGTAGATCTGTCATGTTTTTTGTCAGATAGATCGGGTGTTTCTCAATACCAAGAACGCAAAGAACGGACTCTTGGCCTTGACAAGGACGTTATTGGCAAGTAATCTCATGAACGAACTCGCAAGGACACGAGAATGGAGAACCCACCTATACGTGTTTGAGATGCGCTGTGAACGTGATATTGCGCAATATCTCTGCCTCTTGAAAAACTTTCATTAGCTTTTAAGATACTCAGTTATTGGAGAAATCAAAAATCCCTTTTGTACAATTAAGACAATTAAATGTGGTATTTTATGACTGCTTATTCACTTAGTTACCCCCCTCCATTTAATGAGGGCTCTGTTCAGCCATCCCTAAATCACATAGCTTTGTTTATACTCCCTACCTAGGCAGCCTCCTCTCGAATGTAACACAAGGAATTGACGGTATCTTGAAATTATCAGGCATTTTGAGTATCGCATAATTGATTATCGGCTGATTATGTCACAAGGAATAATGGCCTGTTTTGACACTGAGACTCTGTTTCGATCATTTGGATTATGACTCTGGCGCTAGTCCAAATCAAACTATTAATATTATAAGTTGACGAACTTCAGAACGCTGTGAGCTGAGAGTGAGGGAGAGTGTTTGCCCTGATTCTCTCGGGTGTCCTCTTTCACTCGGTTTTTAATTCCCCCCCGATGAATAGAGTCCATTGAGGTTGACTGGCTTCTGTGTTCGGCTATTGTGTCGAGTCTGGGAGCTTTTTAAAGGAACAGTTCAGCCAAAAAACGCAAATTACACAATGTTCCCCTCTACCCCAAATGTAGTCGATCTGTCAAGGCATGCTTCATGTCTGTAGTTTGCTTGTTTAGATTTGCAATGAAGCTACGAGGCTAATGTAGCTAACGTGTAAGAGAAACGTAGAGCTACTAAGTTTAACTGCATGTCAATGGAACCAAAGCTGAACCGTGTGTGTGTGTGTGTGTGTGTGTGTGTGTGTACGAGACGGAGAGAAATAAAATGAAAAAAAGAAGAAAAGAAAAAAAAAGGTCTCTATATGTACATTTGTGAAAGCCATGAAGAGAGGGAGGTATAAAATGCTGTAGCGTGTGTGTTTAACTTGTCCCGCTCTCCTGCAGCTCCACCTGGTCCACTGGAACGCGGATAAATACTCCCTGTTCGAGGAGGCGGTCATGGAGGAGAATGGACTGGCTGTTATTGGGGTCTTCCTGAAGGTACTGCATCTGTGATCCCGCACCTACAAACACCCGTATACACCATTTTCTTTGTTTTATAAATGTCTTTGCATGCCACCACGTCCTTTTGTCTTCATCATGACGAGTCAGAGCGCAGGAGCGTAAAAATGACATCCTGCCTCCCTGTAGGTCCGTGTCGTGGTTTAACCCTACTGTAGTTCCTACAGCTAGCTAACGTGATATATATTGGGTTTATCCTTGCATATCACGTCACGTGACTTTTCAGGGAGAACCCAGACCGATATTCATAAGTAAGATATTTATGTACATATTACAGATGTGTAGCAGTTTATCAGTGTTACGGACGTGAAGTCATGTTTTTTTAAACAAATACGATATAGATGATATCAAAAGAGACTTGAACGAACACAAAAATTCAATTCAATTTTATTCGTATAGCGCTTTAAACAATGGAGATTGTAATTCCCGATGTAGATCTAGATCCCTAATGAACGAGCCAGAGGAGACAGTGGCAAAGAAAAACTTCCCGAGACGACACGAGGAAGGGATGGTGGAGTGACGCCAAACCGCACTAACGAAAAAAGTGACTCCAGTTGTCCAAGATGGCCGCCTGCATAACTTTACAGCATTCTGCTACACTGTGAGGTTTAGTTCATGTTTATAGATGACAGGAAGTCCCACTGTGTCCTAAACCACGTCAGCACATCTGTGTGACATCACTGAGCAACTGGAAGTGGTTTCAGGTGGAGATTTACAGTAAACATTTTGGGTGAGATAGACTTCCATTGCATGTTAGTGTCAAAGCTCCAGTGCTAAACTAAAGAAGCTAACACCAAACATGTCTTGGCTGATTGACTACATTTGGTGTAAAGGACTACATTTATCTTGTTCAATAGACTTTTCATGATTTATAGCACTAACACTATTTATAGTCAATTCATTAGTGATTGTACATTGCTTCTTTAATGTGCTGTAGCATAAATACTGTGTTTTGACTTTCTGATCTTTTTATATGTAAAGCACTTTAGATTTTGAACCCAAAATGCTATATAAATAAATATTATTATTATTATTATTATTATTATTATTATTATTAAAGGGGACATTGTGTACATTTGATTTTTCACTGAACCATTCCTTTAAATAAAAAAATATTTTAAAAATGTTTTCTTGAAAGGGTACATTATGAAATATGCTGTTTTGTCTGGCTGTGCCTCACGTATTTATCCATTTTTCTTGAAATGTTTCCATAGCAGTTAAATACAGACTTAAGTGGGGAATCTAAAATTGTGCTCATGATTTTATTCGCCATGATAACTTTGATTTTCTGGATTGAACTGGGATGATTGTATGTGAATAACATGGAAGTGCTTGAGCTGATGGTTGTATTTTGTCTCTTGTCAGGTTGGGAAGAGGCATGAGGGTCTGCAGAAGCTGGTGGACGCTCTACCTGCCGTCAGACACAAGGTGTGTATCGCCATTTTAAACCTGCGGTATTAATTAGAGGTTTCTGAAAATTCACTGTTGAGCTGAATGGGATGAGCGGGCGTGTCTCATAACCATGTGGGGACCTTGCTGAGACGGTGGCTGTGTCCTAAACCACACCCTGTTCACTACATAGTGAAGTGTGGAACCCTGGGTAACTTAAGAATTTCAGAAAAACTTGGTGACATGTAAAGAATTTGATTTGAAATGCAATTTCTGTCCAACCACATGTCCAAAACGCACCTTGTTCACTAAATAGTGCACAAATTTTGGGTGTGTCACAATGTACCCAAGTCGGTACTTAATGTTTAAAGACGCTGTGTGATCTTTATAGTAAACAGTTTTTGGGACGCGTCCACATTGAACTCATGACGGTGAGACGTTTAATGAACAAACTGTCATGAACCAAATCCATTACTGAAAATCACTTATTCTCCCTTAATTATCCCTTTATTAGTGCACTACATAGTCGACATAGGGAATAGTGAGTAGGGTGACATTTTGACCACGTAAGGCAGAGAGATTTCTGAGAGATTTTTTTAAATTAATTATTTAATTAATAATAAAAAATTGTTTTTTTTTTAATGTTTGCCAATGAGGGTGATGGAAAACTGGGATTATTGATAATATTTTACAAATCTCTCTCTTTCTCTCTGTCTCGCTGTCTGTCTCTCTGGCTCTGTCTGTCTCTCTTTCTCTCTGGCTCTGCCTGTCTCTCTTTCTCTCTGGCTCTGTCTGTCTCTCTTTGTCTCTGGCTCTGTTTGTCTCTTTCTCTCTGGCTCTGTCTGTCTCTTTCTCTCTGGCTCTGTCTGTCTCTTTCTGTCTGTCTCGCTCTCTGTCTCTGTCGCTCTCTCTCTCGCTCACAGGACAGTGTGGTGGAGTTTAACAAATTCGACCCTGCCTGCCTCCTGCCCGAGAACATGAATGAATACTGGACATACGCCGGCTCTCTGACCACGCCCCCTCTGACCGAGGCCGTCACCTGGATCCTCATGAAGCAGTCCGTTGAAGTCAGCCACGATCAGGTAGGAACTGAGGGAGAGCTTCAGATCGCAGTCATGATGGAGCTTTTATGCTCTACAGGAAGTGTGCTTCAAATCGTCGTTGTTTTTATTACTAGCTTTCAGCTCCCTCTTAAAAACCGGGCGTGGCTGAGCTAAAAAAAAAAATCATAATATGTCGTTAAAATGTTTAAATTGTGTTCGGAAATGACAGGGTCCAGTTTCATTGCAGGTTTTGCTTACTTACTGGTAATAAAACGGCTGGTCCTGTAATTGTCCTGCGTGTGTAAATTGCCTGTTGTATTTTAAAGTCCAGCTTTATTTGACTTACTTTTACTTAAGTTTTTTTTTTGTTTCTTTGTTTCCTGCACAAGTCAGAAGCAGCCGAGATCATGGATTTTGTTTCCTCTTTCCTTTATTCCTTACAATCCAAACCTTTCTCTACCATAAATCACTCTATTACTCTATCTATATAATCATTTTAAGTTGTACTCGTGCTACTAAAAACATCAATATGTGTGTATTTGTGTTTATTAGGCAAAAATGTAAGACTGCTGAAGCTGGATTGAACGGTGCTGCTTTAATGGTAAATTTCCCAGAAAACCCAAAATGTTAATATAAAATGTTTTAATATCAATAAAAGAACTATACAGAAGGGCAAAGAACATAAAGAATATTAGAAACACACAATACTACACCAATATGGCCCCAGAATTACATCAGTCCCTCTTTTATATGCTGTAGCCCCGCCTCCGGCCCACCCAGATGCATATTAAACCAATAACTAAGGTTAATAAACAAAACTATAACAATGTTCAATATAATGACGCACATTATTTTTTATCCTCATATTGATGAACATTTATAAAGTAAAATTATTCCCGCCCTGCATTTCTGCATTTCCTGTTTGTTTAATTGGTGCATCAATCAAACTGAAAGTTGTTTGTCTTCTCATCAACACAAACATTTATTTTCAGGTAATTTGATTATAATTACATTATGATTATTATTATTATTATTATTATATATTTAATATGAGCCGATGTGACTGATTGGCAGTGGGCATTGCCTGACAGATGTTCAGCATAAATAAATACAAACGATTGCACAGTTTCATTTATTATGGATTGATACTGATTATAGATGGATCCTCGCATAAATGTTCATATTGCAGGCCAATGTAAGAAATGATTGGTGCATATGTGTGAGAGTTTATATCAGTATGGTCACAGCTCTAGCATGTGTACTTTTTAATATATTGGTACCTTTCTTGCAAATGTTTATGGTAGGTGACTACATATCCAAATATATACACACAATTATATAACAGCTAGTGTAATTACTGGTGACTAAATTCTTGATGTGTCTACCCACTTTCTGTCAAGCGGTCAGCCAGACAATGGAGCATTATTTAAAAAAAATTATTTAACAATTTTCCAATTTCTGAGTTTCAGGCATTTCAGCGAATGCATGCCTTTTTGTTTATATTATGTATTTATTTATTTATTTATTTATTTGCAGTACCGTTGAAAAGTATGCAATCACTTTTCCTTTCACTAAACTCTTCTACAATGTAGTAGATGTAATATATCTAATATAAACCACACCTAAAACTCTTTTTACACGTTTTATTGGTATTTAAAATATTTTGGGGGAAAAAAGTGATTTAAAAGACATTTAAAAAGTGGAATGATAAAGGAGAAATGACTCTACATGAATAATAAACTGGAATTATCTAAGTCTCCACTTCAAGATTTCATCACCGCTTTCCAAAAAAGAGGCATTCTGGGTATTAATGTTTATATTAACACCACTCTCGATGCTGTAAAACTTACATGGTCATTTTGGAGTCATGATTCTGGATACATTTCTACAAATGATCTGAAAGCTAAAGAATCATATTACAATCATTTTATAGATCATCTGAAACTAAATGGAGTTTATATCACTGACAAACACTGATTTCACACTTTTAGACCCTAGTGTATATATTTGTCCCATGGCACGGCATTGAGCGTTCTATATCTGTTCCACTTCTTCTTTATTGTTTACCTGCAAAATTCTTACAGCATTGCAGTTTGAACCCCTATTATTTCGATTCCGCCGAAAGTATGGAAAAAGGTTACTTCATTTTAATCCATATTTTGAACTTGTCCTCTAGCCTATGGTTAAATCCAAAACAGTGCATTGGTAAATCTCTGTTTATGTGGAAAGAGTGGATGAATGCAGGAATACTAACTATAGGAGATGTACAGTATATGACCAGAAATCACTAAAACCTTTTGACCAACTGGCTTAGGAATTCAATCCAGTAAACGTCATAACTGCACGTATCTCCAAAACTAAGGCCAACCTTTGTTCAAGGCCAACACATTCCACAGCAGGCAGAGTGGATATTTGAGACTTTGAACACTTATGGTAAACACTTTTATTATTCGTTGCTTGGTCAAGGGATTTGAATCTGTCACCGAATGAAGAACATTGGGCGAGAATTCTCCGAAAACATCAGAAAAATGTCAAGGCATCTTGGAGTTTCAAAATCTTGCATAGATTCTACAGGACACCTTTTAGGCCGAGGTTTTACTTATTGCGTGACTACGTGTACGCGTGTGGACGCCGCAGCTCGGCGAGCGTCATTGATCACATACTCGCTTGTGTAACGTCCGTATATCTGGAGCATTAAAAACTGTCCACTAGGGGGCGGGTCAGAGCCGAAAGCACCGCAATACCTTCTTCAACCACTTCCTCTGATTTTACACAGTGAGGTAAACAGTGAAGATTGCGGGAGTTGAGGAGGCTGTGATTACACCACACTATACTGCCCCCTGCCGTTTACACTGGTATTACACCACCCTATACTGCCCCCTGCCGTTTACACTGGTATTACACCACACGCATGTGTTGCATAAATATTTTGGGACGTGCCGAATGAATGCAGGATGCGTATGGTGGCCATTTTAAGGGTACGTATACGTAATTAACTGCAAGTATAACCCCGGCCTCCACAAGCTAGGTTTAATAAAGTCATCAAAATGCTGAAGGTGTCAAGATGGGGAGAGGAACATATGGCCTCGTCCTAAAGTTCAAGAGTTCTGGCGTAGGGTTCATGATTATGTCCTCGACATGACAGAAATCCAGTCTTCATTCTACCACATATGAAAAGATGTACTTCAGAATGTGGGGAGAAAACAGACAAAAAAATTTTTTATTTTTAAATGGGGAAAATACTTTAAAATAGCGTCCAATCCATCAACAACACCAGCGTGAGATGTGTGGGCAAATGTACAGTTGATGGTGAAGCACTTTCCCTTTGGTTTCTCTCATTATTTTTCTCTCATCTCATTTTCTTCTTTTAGTGTGTTTTTTTGTAGGGCAGCTTGTGAGGATGCCATAACTTGCATATAAAATGTTTTTATATATATTTCATGTCTCTCTTTTTGTTGTCTTGCTATTCATGTTTTTGTTGGTTGTCTCAATGGCAAAAGTCATAAAAGAAAAACAAAATGTGACAGAAAAAGCTCTCTCCCTGTCTTTTTCCTCATACTGTCTGTCTCTTCCCGTCGTTCTGTCTCTGTTTGTCTCTCAGCTGGCTGTGTTCAGGAGTCTGCTGTTCACCTCGGCGGAAGAGGAAGCGCAGAAGAGCATGGTGAACAACTTCCGGGTGCAGCAGCCCCTAAAGGGCCGAATGGTTCGCTCGTCCTTCACCCCATTCCTCCAGAACGTGCCCCTCGCCGACCCCTAAAGCCCTCCAAACTTGTGAATTAGGGCAATGCTGATGATGTCATCTCGGTCGCAAACCCGGTGATGCATTTCACAGCGTCTCAACCGTTCACACATGCCGACTGTTCAGCCCTAAATCAATGCAGGATAAAGGGGACCCAAAAGGTGAAGACCAGGACCGGGTCCAAAAGTCTGAGTCCACCGACGAGACCTACTTTTCATCATTTATCTACAAAGAAATACAAGTTTGTCCAATTATTTTACTAATAAAAGCTTATAAAGAGACTGAAAGCCGTATTGACGAATAACGTGTAATGTAGTGACGTAAAACTAATGTACATTAGTTATTTTAATTTTTTTATTTTATTTTTTTTGTTTAATATAAGGCGTCACAACATTTCATATGAGGATTTTTCACACAGCCAATAATGGATTTTTAAATAATCTATTCTTCAATAATGCAGTCAAATGTCGGTAGAGGACTCACTTTTGGACCCGACTGTCCTCATACGCTTTGTTCCACTTTACACGGGCATCTATAACTTCTGTGCAAATGGTTTTAAGACCTTACTTTTCTTTCTTCAATGATATTTTTATTTTTATTTTTTTTAAACCTGTTTCTGAAAGTGCATGCTTATGCATGTTGTAGATATTGTAGTATTATAATATAGGACATTTACAACTAAAGGTTACGGTTATTTTTTTGACTACATATTTTGCTTTTATTTAGGTAGCTACAGACGGCGTGCCTCGCTGTATCTCATAGTCTGCAGAAATGCTATGGACTTTAAGTAGGGACACCTACAGCGACCGGGGGGGAAAAAACTGTGCTATTTTACGCAAACGGCAAAAACAACAGATTGGCGTAGTCAGCACAATGCAAGGTTAAGGCCTTGAGTTAGGATTTTATTTACATTAGATAATGACACCTAATTAATTCAGCATATTTTTCGAAAGACACCACCTAATTGAATCGATTTTTATGCTCGTGATGTTAGCGCTAATATTACAAGAGCCCTTTTCTGAGATCAGTTCATCTCCTAATACATAAAGCAGCTCGTCTCCGGTGTTCATGCAGATTTATTTCCAGTCTCAGTAGCCGTCCGTACTTAAAGTCCCTACTGATGCAGAAGAGAAATGTCTGATTTCTCATCATGCAGTTTTAATGACTGACGCACTGTACCAGATGTTTACTGCCCGAGAGAACTCTCCTTTCAAACCTTACACTTTAACTACTTGCTTTTAATGAGTGACATTATTTTATCTTTCTGACCAATTTGATTTTTTAGAGCAATTGCCTGTTTATAAAGATGATCACATTAGAAATGTGTGTTAATAAATAGCCGACTTGTTGATCGTTTATAAGAGTGGATTCAATGCAGGAAGTAGACAAAGTATCGGAAAACACCAAAATACCGTATTTTCTTGAATATAAGACACTTTAAAAAAAAAAATAAATAAATAAAAAAATTAAGTTTTTAGTTTCTAGTAGGTGTCGCATCTTGTCCGTTGCTTATTTCCATAACGCATGAATACAAACATAAAAAAATCAACAGATACCGGAAGCGAAATCAGACTATTCAATAATTACTTTGGTTGTAAACTAGCAGAAATGACCAATAAGTATATTGTTTTTTGTTTTTTTTCCAAGCATGCAGAATTTAGGGGGCGTGTCTTATACTCCACCTGTAGTCCAGAAAAGATGGATTTATATCATCTTAATCTGACTCATTATTACATTTCCAATTACAGGAATACTTTACTTGAGAGATAAGATAATGCAGCTAATAATACATAAAAAGCTAAAAGGGGTCCAGCTAGCATGATGCCGTTATTTAAAGCAAACTGGCGACTGCTAGCTTTAATTTATTATCAGCATGGGTCATTTTTTGTTCACCTGTTATTAGATAGTCAGTCGTGTAATTTAGTTGAAAACTAGATATAGTTTAGTTTAACCTAATTTAAAATGTTGTCACTTGGTATTGTTGATGATTGTATTGTCATTTTAATATACCAAAAAAAAACACGCAGATATGGAACAGGGTATATGTTTGTTGCAACCGTTGTTGACTTCCTGTAGAAAAAGAAACCCATAACTGGAACAAAAAATAAGTTCAGTCTGTTAATAAGTCAGATTTCATGCACAGAAATGTTTGCAAAAAAGAGGTGCACAATTCAAATATCTGGGGGAAAAAAATTCAGAACTCCGTTAAAACCTTAAAGTCTCAACTAAAATAATAATGCATACATTTCCTCCTACAGGTGTAGTAATACAAAATACATATACTGTATATTCTGCATTATAAGACACTTTTTTGCCATCGTGAAGGTGCTGCGACTTGCAATAAAAAAATGGAATAATAAAAAAAATTGTAGTAATAATAATTAGATCTTTATTTGTATGGTACCTTTCATACCTTTTCATAAAATGCAGCCCAACGTGCTTCACAAGGAAATTAAAAAAGACAATAAAAGAGATAATGATAAGAATCAAGTAGGGACATGATATGAGCAGCAATAATAATAAAATATAAATCATAAGAAAGAAAAAAATAAGAACAGAGGAAATAATAAAACATAGGGTTTGTAAAAGAAAAACGGGAATAAGAGCCAATACAAAACAGAAGAAATCATAATAGGGTTTGTAAAAGAAAAGCAAGAATTAGAACAAATATAAACAGAAATCATAAAAATATGTCTTTAGCTGCTTTTTTAAAATGATATAATCTCGTTTTAACAATTTGTAGGTGTATTTACAGTAGCTGTGCTGCTCTAGCTATTTTGCATGTGCTAAATTAACTCTAACATTTAAAAAAAAATCCTATATCCATGCTCACAGAAGTTATACACATATACGACAGTGATGCATGTATAAATTTATTTTCTAGCGGGGTGTGTTTTATACGACTTATTATCCAGAAAATACAGTAACAACATTCCTGAAACTGCACTGCAGGCCATCTCCTTATTACTGATGTACTCCCATATCCAGTACTTTATTTACTCCCTGCATGTATTATCACTAAATAATATATACTGTATATGTATAATTTTGTAGCTATAATTAGCACCTTGTGGTTACAGGATAATCTAGTTTTAACATTGTTGCTGTAGGAGGGTTCGTGACTTTCAGATATGCACATTGAAGCAATGCGCACGGTTACTGGTTCAGATTTTATTAAGTATACGGTATAAAGTTTATTGTTCGTAGCAGAGTTTGGAAAGCCGCAGTGCCTTCAGCGTTACAATCCTACACTGTCGTCGTCCCACTGCCAAACACATGTCATCCGCTCGTGTTGATTTTTAACCTCCGTGTTTTGTGCTGCTGTCTTTCGGTAGTTTCCATCAGATGCAGATCTCGGATTAGCACGGGATCTTCAGAGCCTCGTTCTCTCTCGATCAGCACTTAAAACGGGCCACTAGGGAGCGTCAGAGCCTCAGGGGAGCGATACAGGTCCTGTATGTTCAGAGTCCAGCCCAGTTTTGTGAATTATTTTATTTATTTATTTTTTTTAGCTGGAAAATCAGCAAACTGTGGAGTTTAGCGTTGTGTTGGAAGTTTTTCGGCTGCTTGTAATATACGGGCAATATACAGTGTATCTAATGCAGACTAAACCAGCATGGACTTTTTAATTGACCAAACTTGAGTAAAATATCACTAGAAGGTCACATGTATGAAAAGTATTAATGATGTACTACTCCATAGCAGCAGAGATTAAATGAGAGTCTTCTCGCAGCACAGTTTGGTCCTCCTACCAAACCTGCTCATGAACCGATGAGTTAAATCGGATGTGGTAAAGCAGGAGAATGTTCCAATCTGGATTTACAGGACCAGAGAATAGTTCATAACTCGCAAAAGCAAAGCCGGTTAGAGGCTTAACTCCAGTAAACCAGATAAACAGCATTGTGTTCTGTTGGTATGAGGAAATTAAATTTCATACCAACAGAACACAAATTATAGTGTTTTGTGTGAGGATTGTGGGAAATCTGCTGTGTTTTGAGACAGCCACGTTAACCGTGTGATCAGTACGGTTCAGAGGAGGAATCTCGCCGCTTGTAGAGGCAACAAAGAAATTGTGCTGTTTGCAAAACGCTGATCTTGGATCAGTTTTTGTGAGCAATGTCACCATAATCAAGGGTAACGGCGCAGATCCTGTATCAGCGCTCCGCCTCCGAGTCCTCTTTGTGAGCACAGTTTGGCATTCTGCCTTTTTTTTTCTTTTCCTTTTTTTTGTCCTGCTTTGTGCCTGAATAACGGCGTTTCTGTACAGGCGTTTTCCCCCTCCTGTGGGGAATTTGGGCCTCCAGCCTGAAAGGGCCACCTGGTCGTGTCTGTGTGTGTGTCTGGCTCAGATTCAGCCTTACTAACCAGACTAGAAAGCTGGAACCACTGAGTGACACACCACCTGCCCCATAGCAATAGAGAGCGCGTTTCCCACCTTTACAGTGCTTTCTTAAATCCAAGTTCAACCCGCTGTTTTAAACAGATTGGGACGACACCAAATAGGTTATTTTTAATCACTTTAATCTGGGCTGGAAGAAAACACAATTTGGAGCATCTTTAGTTTTATTTGTGACTCCTCATGGCTTAAACTACAATTTGGAAAGGGTTTATTAGTGAATAATTGTTGTGTAACAAATCAATCCAACCTGGCAACCCTGGGTAGAAAATTTCAACTCTTCACCTTTCTGCCTTTAAGACTGAGATGACATGTTTTTTTTTCCTCCTCTTGCTTTTCCCCAGTGGTTTAATCCAAACTCTTGTACTGATTCGTGGATGTGTAACAAACTGAAGCGGTAGCAATTCGAGTAAAACATTTGAGTGTATTTAACAATATCAGATGTGCACAAACTTTTTGGTTTCAGCATGACTTTTGTGTGCTTTTTTGGGGGAGGTTTTATTGTTTTTATTCACCAATAGGGATGCACTGATCCATTATAGGTTATTGATATGCAGGATATTTTCCAATCCAGTCCACGGATGTGTTTTTGTTTTATAGATGCCGTGTCATTTGTGTGATGTTGACTGACGCATGTAATGCACAGTACACAAAATGTCCACCATCGTGGCTATGACTTGTAGGCTTATAGAAAGTCGGCTGGGTTACAGCGAGGATGTTCCTCTGTGAAAGTACTTCAAAATCTCCCACAAATTCAAGCTGGGTGTACACAACTTCATAAAATCAGTTCAGAAATTAAAGGCATCGCAGGCTTAATGTCAGTTTTTTTTTACAGAATTTCTTGTCTTTCTGTCATAAAAGTTCACAAAATAGACGATTATGGAAAGATGCCGTGTTTCGCACATTGGGCTTCGTCGCAGGATGTGGGCAACAATTTATAAAATCTCAAATCTAGACGACTCCGTGTAATCATGTCACACGGACAGAGACGGATCCAGGCGTACTGCATCTTACTGGACTTGTTCGTAACTTCACGCTTCATGTCTGTGTATAAAAATCTTCAGTCCAGTTCTAGTAATTTTTACATAATACATTATAAAGGCACTTGTGTTTGCTACTAGCTTTCTCATTGGCTGTTGCCTGTATTGGCCGTCCAATCACATCTGACATTACAAGACTTGTAAACGTATTCAGTAGGGCTGGCCACAACAGCATTTTACAGGCTTCGAATACTTGTTCTCAAAACCACCCTTAAAAACAATAATCCGTTTTATTCATTCATTTCCGTTATATAATTAACCATAATTTTAAATATGTTCGTTACTGCAGTTCAAAATACATCCAGTAGGAGGCAACGATGTGTTAATAGTGTATACCTGTGATGGCGCAAATGAACTGAAATCAGCCTCTCGTATGAAATGACACCAAGAGTTGTTTTTGCAACTATTATTTCTCACTACCAGTGAGTTAGCATTTCAATTAATATTAGAAAATTATGCGGGTGGTTACAAACAGAAATAACTGCGGGAGCGGGCAGAATTGGTCAGAATTCCTTTTAAAATTCCTTCTTTTTTGTGTTCTAAAGACGAAGCTTCCGAACACTAAAAAGAGAAACGAATACCAACGTATCAAACTAATACTTGAGTATTCGAATTATTCGGGCCAGCCCTAGTTTTTAGTGGTAAACGTCACACATTCTTGAAAATTTTACGAGGCCTCCAATCATTCCAGAGTGAGTTCAGAAGGTTTAGGATCGACTCGTTTACCCCCCCTCACACCGCCGCATCCTCTGTGCTGATGCTCAGCTCTGAGCCGATCGATTTACCAGAAAGGGCTTGAGATGAAACGTGTCCTGTAGTGTACACCCGGCATTGAACAAATGTTTGCAAAAATCTCAGTCACATCTCACCTGGGGTTGTTGGAAACATTTAAAAAATGAGGAAACGTCAGTATCGGGATTAGGACTTGTATTAAAAGTGAAAAAGTGAAAGACTGGGATTGGTGCATCTCTGTTTAATAACATTTCCATAGGTCATTCACATGTGCACAACTTTGAAATCTGTCACTGCTGCCTGTTTTAAAAATATTCACGCACACTATTTTCCATTTTTGTATTCTTATTCTGATCATGTTACTTGGTATGTAAAGTTTGATGGTGTTAAATGTTTAAAAAGTGTATATGAATGGACCCGGTGTTTGTTTTTGCTTTTGGGCGTCCTCCGCTCTTGTTGGACGTTTTCCGGAGCCCTTTCCCAGCATGCTCTGTTGTAGCAGGTGCTGACCGAGATCCAGGCGCAGTGGGTGTTTCGGTGCGAGGTTTCTCACCGTCACAGGAGGAGAACATCTACAAAAACACACCCAAGACATCTACTCTACAACTGCTCATTCATGCGCTCCAAAACATGGTGTAGTCAAGTCTCTTTGATGTAAAGGATGAAATAAAATCGAAACAACTCGAGCCGTGTCTCCGTGCCGCGTGTTTCCAGCTGCTTTGGGTCTATCATGAATTAAATAACCTGCTGATTCCATTAACTAAAGCAGTGCCTATGTGGAAAGTCGTGATCCTGTCAGAGAATTAACCACGACCATTAAACCTGTCCAAGATCACTACAGTGTTCATTTTGTGCATCAGAAATAACGGCCATGTCCTTGAAATTTCTGATAATTAATCAACATGTATGTTTGACAAAAATATGAGTTTGCACCGTCACACAGAGTAATAGTATTTAATATTCAAATAAAAAATATATACTTTTATTTACGTAAAGAATAATTGACCAATAGAAAATAAAGTAGAATGTGTTTGTTTTTTTGTTTTTGTAGTAATTCACATTCTTACAAGAACTTCTTACAAACGCAGAACAGAGTCGTAACTATAACAGCGAGATATAGAGATTTCAAAATGACTACTTTATTTTTTTTTTTATTTTTTTTTTTTTGTGTTGTGTGTGATTTTTGTACGAAAGTGCCTCATATGACATGTCATAATTATTGCCACCCCTAGAAATTCTTATGAACAAAATATAACTAAAGCATGTTACCATTTTTATAGTTTACTCTTAAGGAACTCCTGACTTCCTGTTTCACCGGGGTATAAATATGAGGTGATGCACAGGCCAAATTCCCTTTGGGGAAGATTATAGAATACACAAATGAAATGAGACAAAAGTGTGTTGACCTTCATAAAATAGCTACATGCCTGAAAATGTCCATAACCACTGTTAGGGCAGTAATTAAGAAGTTTAAAACAACCGGAGCTTTTTTTTTTTTTTTCTTAGAATAAATGTACTTTAAAGTAAATGAAAGGTTAAACTTCTCTCATATTTTCAGTGTGAGATTAAGCTAATTAACCACAAAGACATCTTTACCAAGGGTGCCAGTAATTCTGGAGCTGACTATACATATATATTTTTATGACCAAACCAAAAATGCCACAGGTAGACAAAAAGCAGTCATTTTCAGTTTGTGTTCTTGTCTTTTGTCTAATTGGTCATTTGGTAATCCATGTCTAAAGAGGTAAAAAAAAATATGACGTATTGCAAAACTTTGTGTCACTGCTGTGCTGAGAATGGGGAATTATCCACCACCCAAATAATATCTGCTCTGCAGTGGTCCTCTGATGGTCCCTTTTCCATTAATAGACAGGGTTGAGGTGGACCGACACATTGTGTATAGCAACAGATGGACTACATGGGTAATTTTTGACTAAAACTACTGAATGTGATATGACTACAGCTAAGATGCTTTTTTTTCCCCCTTTGGACTAAGACCAATAAAGAGAGATGAAATTGATTAACACAGGCCCAGTATCACAGTAGAGTCTGGGAGATCTTCTGTACCGCATGTGTACATGTTTACCTGCTCTAACACGCCTGACTCTGTACCGCATGTGTACATGTTTACCTGCTCTAACACGCCTGACTCAGCACATGAAGGACCTAATAGTGACCTGATGAGTGTGCAGGTGTGTTAGAACCAGCGAACATCAGGATTTGTAGTGTATGGTGTTCCCATGGCTGCGTGAAAGCTTCCCATTTGATCTTCTAAAACTCCTCCAAAAGTGGTGACCTAATTACAGCAGCTCGCACATCCCCAATCATCTTCTAGCAGAAGTGCTAGTATAATCTTCAAGTGGCTGTAGTAAGTTGAGTTTAAATCGGAATGCGATTGCAACATACCTGCATGCAGACAGCGATATTTCAGCACTGTATTAGATGTTTTCAGCAGCTGCAAGTCCTCTACACAAGACAGTAAAATGCGTGTATATATATATTACACCAGCGAATGTCAGCTTTTACACCACAAGTATTTCTTGCTAGCTCCGATACACGGGATTAGCGCCAAAGTTTAATTTAAGCTTAAAATACTTAACAAAGTGAAATAAAACCGTGCTGGTTAAGCGCGCTATGACTATTAATACACTGCATACATTGAATCTCCGAGCTTGTGCATCATTGTTTCATTTTATAAATGTAGTGCTCATTTTCATCCCCCTATCTATTAAAGTTCGTATTGGAGTTTGCCAGACTACGGCAAGTGCGAGGGACAAATAGTGCGGAACTGCAGCTGCACATAATAGGGCGTTTCAATAACGAAACAGAAACTCAACAGTGATGAACACATTATAAACTATACATATAAACAAATCCACAAAAAAACACAATTTTGGTGGAATTCACAATAAATTCAATGAGGCTATTATGCACTTATCGACCGAGGGTGAGACAGGAAGTCGGTCCTTTCCACCCAGAAAGCAGGGCAATTATGCCATCTTGGACTCCTGGCCACAGACGGATGTGGCATCATCTGGACTCAAACCTGAGACAGCTACGCCACTTGGTAGCCCAAGCTCAGATATTTGATTGCACTTATTGCGATTTATTACAATCAAAACGTGGCAGAACAAGTGGCAAAGCTTTTAAAGTAAATCCCCCTCCCCTGGTCTAAGGGGTCATTTTAAATAAATCACTCATTGTGTGAACTCCATAGGCTGGCATTTCATTAGTGAGCCCATTAAACAGGCTAATCCACGAATTAGCATTACAGTAAGCAGGCAATATTAAATATGCATGACTTTCTCAACATGGACACTTCAAAATATTCTAAGCTTCCTTACTTTGCCCATATTTAAACGCAGCATCACATGTATCCTTGGTAAAGACAATCCCTATAATTCTGTTCACTGAATGGGAGTTGCCTTTAAATAAAAATGGTGGACAGGTCACTCCGAATTAAGAATAGTTTTAGTAACATAGTATGTTTTAAAAAATATCATGATAATAGCGTAAACCTTGTTAAAATAAAAAAAATTAATAAATTGCCCATTTCAAACTTAGGCTATCATCATTTAAAATGGGCAAACACATGAACTCTTGTTGCCCCACTCAAAGAAAAATGGGTGCATGACACCCCTTTCTCGACACAATGGTCCCTTTCTAGGGAACTGGCTTATCAAAGGTGTACATGGAGTATTTAAAAAGGGAAATCGCACAATGATGCTTGTGCTTCATTGTTCCTTCACGACGAAGCCATGAAAGGAGCCTTGAAGCGGGTCAGGCGCAGAACTCGCACTCAGACGGCACCCGAGAGGAAGAAAAGGTGCGCAGGGTCGCGGGTGTGGAGGATTTGGAGTTTTATCTCGAACCTGCTTCAAAAAGGTCCTGTTCCATGTTTGTTGTGTTTGTCTAAGGGGGGTCACAAACACGCGGGTTTCCCGTCATTGTGCGTTGAGAACACGTTCTTTGAAGCCCACAGAACAAGCAAATGAAAGACTTTTGAGGGGGGGTAAAACTTTAGCAACATGTTGATTTGAAAGATGATTCAATTTCACAAGACCAGCATCTGAATACGTTTTCTTTTCTTTTTATTTTGACAACATTTGGTACCATCGTTGGTACCACTAAAAAAGAGACGCTGAATAAAGTAAAACAGACAGGTTTTGTCACTGGGTTGGGTTTAGATCTGAAAGTGGGAACGGATAGTGTCCGATCATTTTTCGAGTCCAAAAAGCGCCTCAATGGGCTTTTTAGAGGCCCTTAATGATCAACAACTCCCCAGTTTTACAGGGCCATTAAACTGAATTTTAAGGATAGCGGTTAATTTTGCTTCACGCCGAACTTCTGGATTAACTTTTACCCCACAAATTTGCAAACCCTGGAAGCCAATTAAAAAGTGGAGGAACTGCTATTTTTTAAGTAGCGCCCAAACCGGACATTTAAAATCGCTTGTCGCACACAGTTGCAAAAAAATAAAAAAATAAAAATACCAAGCTCACTGAGCCACTATGGTCCGTCCATAATCGCCTGATTTTGGCTCCAAATACAATCTGAATCCTACTTAAGACCCTCCAAGAAGACAAGGGAAAACTCCCCAAAAACATTTGCGTGGAAGAAACCTTGGGAGGGGCAAGTCAAGGAGGATCAGGTGACGAAAGCTGATAAACCCCACAAGAGTAATTGCAGATCTGATGAAGATTGGTGGATCAGCACTACACAGTAAAGGAGAAAGACAGTCCATGTGCATGGGGAGACTCCAGTGGGCCAACAGGTCCATGATGGATCCTTGATTGTGAGTAATGGTCCACTAAAGCAGGCCTTTAGGGTTGAGGATATGCCTTCCTGAAGTTTGGGAGAAAAGACCACGCCTGAAACTCCACCTCCCTCCTAGCTAACTTCCTATACATTCCCATCTCCCCCTTTTATTCCCTGTGATGGACTTTTCCAACCCACCACCTCCCCGATTTCCTCCCTGCTATTCAGTGACTCCTACACCTACTGTATGTCTAACGTAAAGCAGAAGCTGAACTTGAGAAGTTCTCAAAAGTTTCTTCCTCCTTTACAGCTTCATAATCCTTATCAATGAAGGACATGGTCTGCACTCACAAAACTACATTTATATATTTGATTTGATGCGACTTACAACTGGGACAGAATCAAAAACAAGCACAGATCTGAGTAGTTGAGGAGTTAAGGGTTTTACTGAAGTTCTAACAATGACTCACCCACACAGAACCTTAACCACTCAGCTACCACTGCCCCCATGTTACAGTGACATTACAGTCTCCAGGAATTTTTTTTCCTGTATTTATTGTACATTATTGTCTTCCCAAACTCCTGTCTGGAATGTTAATGATAAAAAAAATCACGTTCCACTCATTTCCTTTGATCAGTGAGGGAGCAGTGAAAGGCTGACCCTAAAGGTCTCCGAAATATTGGATCCATATTAAAGACTAGAATCGAGCTTTACAGATATCAGCGCCTTAACCACCAGTGAGCAAGCCAAAGGCAACAGTGACAGGAGAAAGTCTCAAAGATGGAGCTAAGGAGGAAGAAACCCTGGGAGGAACGAAGACTCAGCTGAGAAAGCCCATCCTGCTCCGGTCAACACTGTGAATCATGGGTTATTTTTTATATCAGATAGTCTAGAAATTTTAGCGTATATGGGCTATAAGCTAATGGTTACAGATAAGGATATCAGTATAGTAGTTATCCCTAGAACCACTGAAATCAGGATGGCAGGACTAGAATTCAGGAGCAGGACCTGGTGGTCATGATTTATCACCTACTGTAGCTTTCACTAATCTTGGTTAGTGACCTGCAGTTAGTGACCGAAGAGGCTCATGCGTCCTGGCAAATTTTGAACTGTTCCAGATTTTAAAATTGATTTATTATGGCCCTGATTGTGCTTAATGGTATTTTAACTGTTTATGCATCTATCTGTCTGTGTCTGTCTGTCTATGTCTGTCTGTCTATTTGTCTATCTATCTGTCTGTCTATATCTATTTATATCTGTCTGTCTGTCTGTCTATATCTATATCTATCTGTTTGAGTCTGTCTGTCTGTCTGCCTTTCTATATATGTCTGTCTGTCTATCTATCTGTCTGTGTCTGTCTGTCTGTCTATATCTGTGTCTGTCTGTCTATCCATCTCTGTGTGTCTATCTGTCTGTCTATATATCTGTGTCTGTCTATCCATCTCTGTGTGTCTATCTGTCTATGTCTGTCTATCTGTCTATATATCTGTGTCTGGTAGTCTGTCTATCTATCTCTGTCTGTCTTTCTGTCTGTCTGTCTGTCTGTCTGTTTGTAGGTCTTGTGGACTTGTGCTGGAATGTCTGAATTCTCTGTAAACTCTCCGTCAGAAGTCGTCTGTGGCTGAACTCCAGACTGTGCAGCTGCAGGACCATCTCAAAGGAAGGAAGGTCGAAAGATGGACTTTGTTCTCTAATGAATGTGTCCCAGAACCATCACGTCCTCTCAGACAAGCCCACATAACACATGTCTCATCTTTTTTCATTTCTGTTTTTCAATGGGCTTCCTTTTTTCACTGTTTGAAGAAAAGCCGCTTCAGCTTCTATAAACAGGAACCTACAGCTTCTCAGAATCCAGATGTTCTTTCTCCATTCGCTCCCAGAGGAGAGGCTTTTTTTTGTTTTCCTAATTGTGCTTCTCGGTCTGGACTCGAGGACCCCTGCAGTGTGTTCAGGGTCAGAAAAAGCCTCTGTGAGTCGAGTGTAATCCAGCAAAGCTCATCCTCAGTTTATGACTATTAAAACTTTTTATTATCTGGTTTACCCAAGAGCAAAATGTCACTGATAGAATTTCAACACAGACCAGAAACCTTAGGGCCTGAACGTTATTCATGATGTGCAATACTGGGCAGAAGTCTTAGGCACCCTAAATTATATATATATATATATATACTGTATATATATATATATATAACTTTCTTAGATGTTTATTTTATGTCTTCTGCATTAGTGTGTCATTAGAAAAGACTGAGTTTTAGATTTCCAACTTTTTTTAAATGTTACAGAGAAATGTTTGTGCATCATTCAAGAAAGTAAGATATTCAGTACTAGAGCACTTTTTAGATAAAAACAGAATCGAGGCTGTTCTGGGATTTTACCTGCAGAGACAGAAGCAAGTGAGAA